>JABWIB010011395.1:14176-25158 GCA_016617825.1 Platyplectrum ornatum | reverse complement strand
GTAAGAGTAGCAGCCATACACTGCACAGCTGAACAGAAGGTAAATACAATTAAGTCCAAACACTATAATAATATGGCCAATTCCATCATTTAGAGTATATCCAGCATATGAGCTTGCAACACCTTTATTCCTTATTGTCTTAAGGCTTGAAGTGACAAGCTACAGGGAAAAGGGCAGGGTTTGGGAGAGGTGGGGGAGAGGTTTAGGTAAGGCAAGGAGGGTCAGAGAGGATTTGTTTGTCAGTTTTTTCTCACTCACCATGGTAGGTACGCTTATGTCTGATAAATTATTGTTATTATACTGTAACTATAGACCCACTGGCACTACAAATTCTATTCAAAACATTGACAAATTCTCAAATCATGGTCTAAGTTTGAGACATTTTGATTATTAGTTACAAGGTACCACAGTTTTTGCAGCGCTGTAAAGTGTGACAGTGTGTAAAATAAAAGAAAAAGTGGCAAAAAAAAGAAAAACCACCAAGCAGGGTAAAACAAGGTAAAGCTGTAGGAGAGCGGGTGGGAATTAATGGGCACATTTAAAGCTTTGCATGCGGATGGTTACTCTGACAGAATGAAGCAAGGATACAATCAGATGAGCAGTGGAGTGGACCATAGCTAATCTGTACTGGGTATGGAGGATCGAGGGGCTGTGAAAGCAAGAATGACATTTTTTTCAAATGATAATTACAAATATTTCATCATATCAACTACAGCAACTGAACTGGGATAGAACTGGCAATGCACAAAGAATGGAAGCGATTCACAGTTCTTTTATTATGATTATTATAAATTATTTTAATATATAATATACTATTAAATAAATAAATACATTTGTGCATAGGGAACATTATATCTAAGGAAGACATAGGTAACCTTTGGCACTCACTGTTGTGATACTACAACTCTCAGCATGCTCTAACAGAGTGCTGAAACTAGCATATGCCTGCCTTATATGAAATGATCACTATGTACAAGGGGATTTATGTGTTATATTTGAAAATGAAATCAATACATAATATATAAGCCCTCTTGTACATAGTGAACATTTAATCTAAGGTAGGCATAGGCAAACACCGTCACTCATTCTATTGTGAAAGTAGAACTGCCAGCATGCATCATGGGACACCTATGTTGCCTATGCCTGATCTAACGTCCTNTTAGGCCTGAAAACAAATATGTTCATCCAGAAGTGAAAAACCGCCTTACATATAGTACTGGTAACTGAATTTAAAAGAAAAAGAAAGAAGCAAAATAAAAAAAATAGATAAAAATAATAAAACCAGACAAACATTTGTTTGCATTTGCTGCTGTTCAAGGTGTTTATTGCATCTTACAGGGCATACATGCACTGGGTCTTTAAACCAAGATACAAAGGAAAGTTTTAGATTGATTTGAAGCACTTTTATCCCCATTTAGAGTATGTTATCCCCCACAGTAAATTCAGATACAACCATCGATTAAATAATTAAATTCAGAGATTTACAACAGGTGAACATCTTTTCTTTCCAACTACAACTTTTACAAACAGCTGCCAAGCCACTCGTGACACTGATCAACAGTGATCTGATTTGTATGCACCGAAACCTGAAGCCAAGCCGTCAGCACAAGACGGGATGAGAGTGTGTGATTGGAAAATTAAACGTGCACAATATGTACAAGAAAGGCCAGACCTTGCTGATCTGCATAGACACATACAGTACAAAAACTACTCACAGTGAGCTCAAAGAAAAACACAACAAATGCTAAAATAAACACAAAGCAAGAAGAAGAAAATACAATAAAACTGAACAATATNAAAAAAANTATATATATATTAATTTGTATGATCTGACAATAGTCCATCCACGTAATCTAGTAGCCCTGCTGTAACAACAATAAAGTTATTTTAGTGCATTTTGAAAAATGGACCGGTCTGCTAGTTTTGATGCAAAAACTGAAAAATAATTAAAATATATTATATTTAAAAACAAAAAAATGGAAACATTTCTGATATGGTTTTTCTCTATAGAAGTGCATAACTATATACGTGGAGGAAGATTTTTCTTTAACTTACAAATAATTTTAAACATATAAAGTACCACAAAAACAAACAATATATTTTTTCACAATAAATAGTCCTGTGGGCAGTTCACACTCACACACGCGCACACATACACACACAACAAAGGTTTGTATTGGAGTTTTCTGGTGTCAATATTTCATAGCTGACAGAAGGAACGAGGGAAGCGGAGGGGGTCCGAACATTGTAACATTCAAAAATTACAGACACATTGTTCCAAACTGCTCTGCACAGATGCATATATTCAACCCTGTCTGTAGGACTAAAGAAGCCAAAGGAGGCCTGGAAAAATGACATCCACTCATGAAAAACTGGATAACACAGAAAACCCAAATACACAAAAAGAAAAAAAAACATGATATATAGTAGCGGGTAACTGCTAGGGTAGTACACAAGTCTAATNTTTACTTTCACAGCTGTGCTACACATTTCAGAAGAGAGAAATCTAAGCACTGGGTTTGGTACTGGTGGCTCACTTAGAAACTCTGAGCAGCAATCTGTTCTTCATAGGCTCCAGACTCACATGTTTATGTCACAAAACAGCATCTGTGATGAAAAATAAACACAGAAAACATTAGGTTATATTTGCAGTATAAGACATATCAAGCATAATGTTAAACTATATCAGAAATATTTAGTTCATTAGGATTTTATTACATCTCTTGTTCTGGATGGAATCTATGGCATCTCCTGCCCTCTGTCAATGAATTCTACAGCTGGGGATTATGGGCACTGTTCCAGGCACTGGTCTTAAAGAGGCTGATGACCCAATTATGTGGTATTATTGTGACAAATGTGTTGCAGAGTAGCCAATAAAATTATTTATCCTTACATCTTCTGCACAATACTAAAACAGGTGCACAGTAATGTGGATCTACAATCGCTTTGTCATACAGTGAAAAAAATCAGTGTGATCGACTGTACTTTCCCTCATATCCACTAACCTAGCCCACTACAAAACCACTATCACTTTTTGGAGATTTTTGGAGCTGTCACCCCTAGCGAGGATCAGATCATGGATCCTGGTTGTATCCAAACATCTTTGTAAGCACACAGGACAACACTCCCACAGAACTCCAACAGATCCCCTTAATATGATTACTGATCGGTTGTCTGTAGAATCTCTGCCTTCAGTGAACATTGTAATACTAAGCGCCTCTTATTTACACACTTCATCGTGCNCCATTGTTAAAGAACACCAAAAGTAAACCACCTCCAATGAATAACGTAAATGTGACCATTTAACAATGTAAAAGCAACTTCTGCATATTTCCTGATCAAGTCCAAAGGTCATTGTATTCTCCCCCATCCTTAAGTGTTCTCCATATATTACGCCCTCTCTATTCAAACTTAATATTAAATACCTGTGACTTATTTTCAAGTATATATGGCTATATATGTGTGTGTGTGTATATAAGGCTTGGTCTATTCAAGTCTACACATTCTGGCAAGTCACACTATCCAGTAACTGACCATTAAAATGATGTATTGAGCTGATGGAAGAGACAGGTTTTACAAGAAGTCCTTGATGTTGAGATCTGCTAATGGATCCTTTGATGGTGGCTTTTTGGGGCTCTGTGAAGCAGGAGTCATACTTGGAGATAGCTGCAAACCAAAAATAAGGGCAAGTTACTATAAAAAAAAAANATTTAACAATGTAAAAGCAACTTCTGCATATTTCCTGATCAAGTCCAAAGGTCATTGTATTCTCCCCCATCCTTAAGTGTTCTCCATATATTACGCCCTCTCTATTCAAACTTAATATTAAATACCTGTGACTTATTTTCAAGTATATATGGCTATATATGTGTGTGTGTGTATATAAGGCTTGGTCTATTCAAGTCTACACATTCTGGCAAGTCACACTATCCAGTAACTGACCATTAAAATGATGTATTGAGCTGATGGAAGAGACAGGTTTTACAAGAAGTCCTTGATGTTGAGATCTGCTAATGGATCCTTTGATGGTGGCTTTTTGGGGCTCTGTGAAGCAGGAGTCATACTTGGAGATAGCTGCAAACCAAAAATAAGGGCAAGTTACTATAAAAAAAAAAAAAAAACACAACTATACAGTTACATTAAATATACACAATAAAACCATGTATAAAACATTTTTACTTCAAAACGTAGATTTAAAACTAGAATCTTACTGGTGCACCAGAGGCTCCACCAAANGACGGCCTTATCATAGGTTGGCCGTACATCATTGGCTGTTGTGGCATCATTGAAACCCCCGTTCCAGATGAAGGCTAGTTAGAAGGATAAAAATAATAATAAAAAAAAAATGTCCTATTTAGTGAAACCAAGTTGTCCTTGCTACAAAAAATACATGGCTGAGAATATGTGCACAACTTTAATGACCAGTAATAATAAAAGAAACATGCAAATGTCATTAGTATACTTACTAAACCAAATCCCGCTGCTGGCTGTGCACCTGGAGTAGCACTCGCTGCTGGGGGACCTGCAGTTGCAGGGGGAACGGCTCCTTGCTAAGAAACCAGAAATAAATAATGTTACTTAAATGCAAGATGTAACCCAAATAAAACCAACCATAGTGGAGGAGAGCAGTACATTTATTACGTGAAATGCCCCAGATTTTTGCAAACATAATGAATGCAAATTGCAAGTAACAGATCGCAATAATTATGTGTTACTTAATAGGTATAAGAGTTCACATAACATGGAATGTAAAAAAAGTGTAAAATATAAAGGGCAACAGTATTTATTGCACAAAACATACAGTATAGCACTAAAATCATGTAAAAATGTTTAAATACAATTCATTAAATAGCAAACAAATAAAAAACAACATTACCAGAGGGGCAGTTGATGCACCACCCGATGCCCATGTGGCTGGGGCTACTTTTGGTTGCCAGTTGGCACCTCCTGTCANCTTTTTCTCTCCAGCATTCCATTGCATGTCTCCCCTAAATAATTTAGTTAAACATGATAATAAGCAGCTATCATTTACAACAGGAACACACATATATCAAGACCAAAGATATTTCTTATTAAAACCAGATACACTTTGGTGAAAAGGTAGAGGAAATCACATTGCTGTACATGCTCTACAATTAGCCAACTATAGTAGTCTGTCCATTGTTTTTAATATGTTTTTGATTTTGATTATTCATTAAATTGGTAAACAAAAAAACCACAGAGAACCTCAATGGGGCCGATCCAGAGTTTGGGAGTAAAAGCAAAACAGGTGCAAGTGTAGACCTGGGCAAAACCAAACATTGATCTGCAGGGGGAGGCAAGTATAAACTGTGAAAACAGAATTAAATTTCAAAGGTGAAGTTTCTTAATTCAACTCTAACTTACAAATGAAACAGTTTTTTGTGCAAAAGTGTCTTCTCTGCATGCAATACAATTAAATTCACATACGGCCCTAACATTGAAAAATGGTTTTGCTCAGGTCTATACTTACCTAAAAAAAGGTGTAAGTGTAAATCTAGATCAGATGTGCAAGTGTATTATAAAATTGTTTAAAACATTAACTATATGCACACATACATTAAGCTAAAGAGCAGTAAAAAAGAAAACAACAACAATGCTTTGGCACTTTCTTTTTGGCTGGACAAAAGGACAACTTCAAATGTATGTGTCCACCAGACCAGTTCACTGGGAAACCTATAGGTGGTGTTGACTGTAGTGTTGCTTACATGGATTGTTTACACTGCACTTGCTGGTGGTGACCGATTCTTTGAGATGCTTATTTTGCCTAGATATACTGCTTTTAAGAAAGATGTGTCAGTTCATATCTGTTTACTTTAAGGTTCCAGCAGGCCATGGTGCTTGAAAGGNTTTGGAACCAGGGGTGCTGGAAAATCAATGGTGTACCTGCATTTCAAACACTCGTGGTTTGAGCTGTACTGTACAATATTTTATGAAACACAAATGACTAGTGGAACCTGGCATTCTACTAGTTTATGAGATACACTGTTAAAATTCAAAATAAACATCTTACTGTAAAGTTTTGTCTAACTTTAATCTTCTCAGTGGACAGGTACTTACTTCTTAACAGTAGTGCTGGAAATGCCAAGATCTAAACCAAACAAACACAATGGTAAATGATTAAAACATGCAGGTAACAATTAGGACAACTGTTGGACNTCACTATTACACAATACACAAAATAAATATTTCCATGGTACTGGGTATTTTTAGTGTAAAGTCTTCTATTGGGATTGCAATTCAAGCATTACTTTACATGTACACACATGTAGTGGAGTCAGAAAACAGGGAAGTGTCTCCCCATGAGTTAGTAAACTAATAAATAAAAAATGATGTGTAGCCTTTAATTACATTTGGTTAGGTATCACCAACCAGAGAGGGCAACAGCTCTGCAAACACCTATGGAAAACTGAACTACCAAAGTAAATCTGCCTTCATAGGGAATCGTGAAATATTTATTATAGTTTTAGGATTATTCTAATGATCCATTGTTATTTCTACACTGGAAATGTGAATANCTGCCAAGCCATACATTAAACTTACTTCCTACTAAGCTTGCAAGAGAGGAGTCAAGGTCACTGCCCAGTCCTTTGTTGGAGCCGCTGGCATTGCTTCCTGGTGTCAGTGAAGAGGCTGATGACTGGGATGTGGGCGTCATAGTNGGAATAAGAAGATCTCCTAAACCATCAAATACTGAAGCAGGAGGTAGAGAGAAATCATGTTAAGCTGCAAACAGGGAACATGGAAGCAGACAAAATATCGATACACCTTAATGTATCAGACAACTGCAGAAGCTAGACTGTTTATAATAGTTATGTTCTGCTTTAGGAGATTAATTGCATAAACACNGTAAATGCAAACTGAACCATTTGTGAAATATTGTTATTTCCAGTTANGGTCTCTAGAGTAGCTTGTAATAGCTGTAATATTAAAAATAAATAAGTAACTTTCAATGGATAAAAGTATAGTTTAATAAACATACAGTACATTTATATCTATTGTTTTGTATATTACCAAACATGTTGCAGTGTACTGTTTACACATTATGACATCTTAGCAATATATAATAGTACATAGTGCACTATTCATGTCCATTTTAACAGTGGTGGCTAAAAAAAAAAAATCCTGAAAGATATCCTCTCATCTCCTTTTAATACAACCTTGATGCACAAGAGGGAATCTAGTTTATACCAACTCCTTGATCTTCAATAAATGCCTTTACACTGTCTGTCACCTACCTACCATGTACCTTGCTTGTATTCTACATAAANTTGCCCAATCACTTGCTGCTTTAATGGACTAATGCATGTGAATTNTGTTACTACATTTGTTACACAACAATATTTCACCTTCACAATGCAAGGAGGTTGTTTTTTTTATTGTAAGCCATAGATAAATATGTGTTCTGGATTCCTGGTATGGGACAATNCATTGATAGATAACCTATTGCTCTAGAAATCAAATGAATTTATTTCAGGGCANTTAGTGACAGGTTTTATGTAAAAACTCACCAAAGCAACATTCCAGCACAGCCCCAGCATGGAAAGTGTGCAAAATGAAAAAGTAAATAAATAAAAATAAAAGTGATAATATGGAGTTACCCAAGGCAATTAAAGTGAGCATAAATGCCATGCGAATTATGAAGATATTTCAAATGCAAAACAGCTACGTACATCTTACATTAAGCCACAAAAACTACTAAGCAATATTGTGGGGGGAGGGTTGCAGGTAGTGGCACAGGAATACAGGATTAATAGCAAATTCCCAGGAGGCAAAAACACAACTACAGGAAAAGGAGATAACACCAGAACTAAACGAACAAAAGTACAATAACAATATACAATTAGCTGTGTGTCATCTCATAAAGCCCCAGAACATAATGGAAACGGTTTAGTCACACAGCATACGTTCCATCTCCCTCAAGTGATGTAGAATCTCAGCCGGCCTTGCAAAGTCTTTTTTTAATACTCTTCTAGTCTTATATCTATTTTCATTGTAAAATGACATTTAAGTTCAGCAAAATAAATGATGTATTAGAATTATTATAGAGGATAGTGAAGTCAGTAGACATACACCCATACATAGTAACANGATCAAATAAAATTAATCAGGACACACAAAAACTCACCAGAGGCATCAAATGTGCTGCCAGNTGTAGCGGGTGCAGCAGCAGGAGCTGTGGTAGTGGTGGGAGCTGGTGGACTGGCACCAAAGGCCACGTCAAACGTTGGCTGAATGAGGGTATTCTGTCCCGGGGTAATCGGTGTAGGTGATGGTGCCATAAAGGAACCACCAAAACCTTAAAACAAGAGTGAATGTTATACTTTTATTTTATATATGAAAGAAGGCGTTATATAAATTTAGAAAGGAAGACATAACATATGTAGCAGACTATTTAGAAGGTGGATGGATCTACCGTGTTTCCCCGATAATAAGACACTGTCTTATTATTTTTTTTGGTCCAAAAAAACACCATAGGGCTTATTTTCGGGGNCTGACTGAGCTCCCTCCAGAGTGAGTTTGTTTACAATAGGGGAGGGAGCCTGTGCTCTGACAAGAAGCCAGCATGCAGGGAAGTAGCAGGTACCATAGTGTCTAGATTAGATAGGGCTTATTTAGTGTAGCTTAGGGCTAGAAGAACAGTGCTTTAGATAGGGCTTATTTTCGGGGGAGGGCTTATTTTAGACAGTATACTGTAAAATAGGGTAGGGCTTATTTTCGGGATAGGTCTTATTATCGGGGAAACACGGTATGATTTTATGGTTTTATAATTACTGTGGGACTGTCCTCTTCTAAAACCAGTACCTCAACTGCTATTGGATGTGGAGGTCATGTAGTAAAAGAACAATTATAACTAATGTGCTAAAACAAGATGCCAGCCTCTGAAAGACTCTGCATGGTGGCGGAACATTGATGTAAGGAGAAGATTTTTCTAGCTAATGTCATTTTAATCCAGAGACTTGACTACTAAAACTCAATCTCTTGTTATATCAGGCTACCAGATTATAGTANCTCTGATTACTAAGGAACATCTTTTAGACTATGAAACAGATGGAGTACAGAGGATCCCTGGCCCTATAACGGAGGAAAGGAATTCAAGAGGATCTGGAAAGGCTTTTTCCAGTTTCTATAACTGGGTAGCCCTTCTTTCTCAGCCTCCCACCTCTCGTCATCTTTGAGAGTTGCCCGCCATTAGTAAATGCCCTTTCAGTAGTAACAGCTGTTTATTGCGGAATTAAAACCTAGAATTGATATTGAGGTTTCACATTTTTATTTATAATTTGCATGTTCTTTAGGAGGTTCTCCACTAAACCCCTCCAAAAAGCTAATATCCCAGGTCCATATGTTCTTGTACATGTGCAGTTCTCAGCACAGCCCATGAATAGGGATAATACCATACATATTAATGTGCCAAACTTGTTTTCAATATACTCACAAACAAATCCTCAGACAGTGCCCGAGACTACCTACAGCCTCTAATCATGTTTATTATGTCTCAATCACGTATTCATTATATTCCATCATTTGTGCTACCCGGAGTATCAATTATATATAAACAGTTGTAAACACTCAGCCAGAGGTAGTTACCAGCCAGCAAATCAGCGGACGCTGATGAATTGGTAGGTGCCAGGGCTGCAGGCTGGGACTCAGGTACACTTCCAAAAGCATCTGTTGCAGCATCAGCGTTGCCAAGAAAAGAAAAGAACACAAATGTTTTACTGACCACGTGAACACAAAGAACACAAGCACTTTACAATAACTGTGCAAGATACACTTTTAAAGTTCAGGTAAATGGACTATAATCATAGTCAAGGCAGCAGTATACATTGAAACGAGACTGTGTAGTTTAATTAGCCATATTTTATGCAATACTTAGAACATGGAAAACATAGTAGTGTTATCTCCATAAGCTATATAGGTTCTGTTAAAATAAGAAGAACATGCAGGATAATACTGACCTCCAAACAAATCAAGGACAGCCGAGGTTTCCAACTTAGCAGGAGAGGCGGTAGACACAGGGGCTGGAGCTGCGAATGTGTCNACTGCAGTCATGAGAGAACACAATGGGTTACAAGGCTGAATGCAATGCCATGTCTGTACATCATAGTACAACTGAACGATACATATTCCTTACCAGAATAGATTTAGCGTATTCATTGAGGGATGACAGACAACCAACATTAAGCAAACATGTCTTGGTTTGAAGATACAAGAGCTGTACTGTGGCAATAGGCAAGTATAGCAGAGTGTTTGCTATATGTCCATGCAGTAAATATTCAGAGTCTAGAACTATTTATCAGTAAACAATTCAACAGTTTACTTATTAAATGTGTGTTGAAAATGTGAAAATAATATATTAATAGCTTTTCAATTAAATAAGTGATACGGGTTTTGCCTTATACTGTGCAACCAGGTTGCCAATTTTTGGTTTCTCCCACCAGGGAGAAGCCAAAGGCCAGCATCATGGGGGTTGGAGAGAGGGTGTGAGTAATGTAAAAGCCCACCCNCTGAACAGCAAAATATATGCTACGGTTGGGCAGTGACATCATTAAGCCCCATCCCATCATTGTAATTACATGAAATCACTGCATAGCCCAAGTCCTACCAGAGATTCTGGGAGAGTCGGCAACCTGCAGTATACTGTACAGCCCACCTACCAGCATAAAACCCAGCCAGTGTACACTGGGTTACAGTATTAGCAGCTAGAAGGTAAAGTCCACACTAAAAGTGGTATACAACTGCATCTCCACTTTCTTTCATGTCTTTTTCATATACAATCATCANGGCCACCAAGAGAAATTTTGGGTCCTGGAACAGCAACTTCCTGGGGCCCCTCATATTTAATAAAAACTATTTTTTGCAGCTGCTATGTGGTGGTACGCCATTGCCCCCAATGGTGTGCCAACAATGTTTCCACACCATTGCCCCCAATGGTGTGGAAACATTGTTGGCATGTCTGTCTA
>JABWIB010011394.1:0-10378 GCA_016617825.1 Platyplectrum ornatum | reverse complement strand
AGTGAAATTACGAGCTCCTTGTTTGTGGGGGCTCACTTTTGTGTGGGGCTGAGGGACAACCACTCTTGTCACTCAGGGCTGGATTTAGCTTTTCACTCTCATGACTTACACTCATGACTTACACTCTCATTGGTAAAACCATGATGAATTGCAGGGGGGGTAAAATGANTGGTAGTGTTTGCATGCAGGGAGAATACTTTATTGTTGCATGTTGCACACAGATACTGACCAGCGTTACTGTTACACTGTTATTACACTTGAGCTGGAAACAAAAGCTGTCACCTGTTATGCTGATTGAAACNAATTAAATTTACCTCCCCTACAACATGGTTTTGCCCATNAGAAAAGTCATGAGAGTGAAAAGCTGAATCTGGCCCTCAGTGGTACTGTAGATCTGGTCCTTCTTAAAACATTTAGCAATTAGAGTTTTCTTCTATTGTTTTATTCTATTTTTTCCACCTGCACGCATCCCTACACCTTAGAATCATTAACCATTCGTTTTTATTTTGCCTAGTTTTTTCTCTGATTCATGTTCCTTCTTGGGGTCGTACCTCATAAGTGAGGTTATTCAGTTGATTCACACACCCCTATTTTTTTATTTTCCAATAATTTCAAAGGTCTTTGGGGTCTATTTTTTAATTACTGTATACCATTGTATTATATTGTGCGAGTAAATTCTTCCTTTCCTATCTGTATACAGCACAAAACACATTTGAGTTTGGAACAAAACTAAGAACATGTACACAAGGACAGNAAAAATGATTTAATATCTAGAGTATTTAGTAAAATAATGTAGAACTGTATAGAAAACACAGAAAACAATAAGGAAAATATATGACACTTCACAAATCCCTAAATCATGTAAAAATATTAAATGAATAATCTTGTTTCAATATTGAAGTATAAATAAATTTAAATTATATATCTAATAATTCCAGAAAGGAACTAAAATATGTTTTATGTTTTACTTGAGAAAAATGTAAAGCACTGCCTTTATAATTTATACGTCCAGCAGATCAAACAGTAAATGCAGTTATTATTGAAAGATAAATGATACTTGCACCGCTGGCAGAAATCATGTAGGGTATAATTTTGTAGATTTTATTTATTTATTTATCCAACTCAGAATGCCCTCTGTTCAGTTATAATATGTATGGATGGAAGTAACATCTCTTGTGCAGTATATCACCAGAGTCCTAGTGAATATCAATCATATCTGTCCAACGATGGGAAAGGCAGCATATATCATGACAGCTGAAAGAAGTTGTTACAATATACAATGCAACTTCAAACGTGTGAACATATTTAAAACCAAATAATTGGGAAAGATATATATATATATATATATATATATATATATAATAAAGATGGAATACTTTTCGTCTATTTCCCCAATGCTGCCTGTCAGTGCTCTCTTTAGTTAGTTTGGGGCATACCTGACTGTAGAAGCTTAAATACCACAGACAGAAAAATCTATCCTTGAATTCCACGCTACTCAAATAGCACCCTGGGCAACCACCTAACAAGCAGTTTCGGTACCTGTACCTGCCAGTTACCCAAATTCATGTTTTTATTGACTGTGAAAGCTATTATGATGGGCTTTGCATCCTCCTAAAATCAGCTGAATAAGTGTGAGTCCAAACCATTTGCCGTTTGTGATTCAAAGCAATAATATGTTTTGTTCATAAAGTTAGCATGATTTCTAATTTTATATAACTCAGTTCTCAAGTACTTGAACCATTTGAGTGATTGAGAGTTTACTGTAGATATCTCTATGAATTTTACATACTGATATTCCTGTTCATTAATTATTACATTACAGTAACTACACCTGATGAACCTTGTTATCTGTTATTCTTAACCTGGCATATATAAATTAATAGTTCCAGCCATATACAGAAAGCATCTTCTAATTCAGTCCAGAGCATTCAACTACATATTTAACTACATCTTACACCACAACACCACCTATGCTTATTCATACCAGCCTTTAGACATCAGCAATTCTATGGCTTTTTGCAGGCATGCATGAACATATCCCCCACTGTATATTAAAATAAAGTCTTGTGTTGAACAAACTGGATCTGGTTACTGCTATTATTAGTGTTATCAGNGATAGTTGTTGTTTTATAACATATATTAGTTGTACAATGATTTAACCCCTTTAATTTTTACACTCAGTAGCTGCCATAAAGAAAGTATTTTCCCTTNCTTGTGCTGCGTTGTCTTGAATGTAAGTTGCTCTTAATATAATGTGTTTGGTGGACCATCACTGGCAGTTTTTCCATTAATCTTGCTTTAATCATAGTTACAATTCAGTTATTATTGCAAACTCATGTCTGTCTGACTGCACTTATAATAGTTCAGATTTCCATCTTCAAAATGTCATTCTACATGTTTCTTACCTAAATTCTTGCCAATTTGTATTAACATATTTCTGACTAATGAAGAAAAAGAATATAAATGCTGTGTTTTCTGCATGTATAGATCACAAAACTTGCTAAGTTTAGAATTAGTATCACACCAATGCACACAGAACAAATTTCCATTTTAAAGGTGAATAGCTTTTTGAAATGTATGTAAAAATCTACTCGGATATACCTTTGAACTTTAAAGAAATTGTATTAAAATATAATTTTCCCTCTTAAAAAAAGTAAAAAGACCTTATACTTTACAACTGACTTCATTCAAATGTAAAAACGTATTGGTGAAAAGCCCATGTCCGTTGAGCCATAAAACACCTGCTGGTGCAGAACATGATTGGATTTTGTTATTCTTCTTAAATATTTGCATTTTATTCAGCCAACCAAGTGTTCAAGTACACAACATCAACGAAGCCAGTGGATATTGTCGTACATGAGCAACCCTCTACATACAGAACCGTATTTGTTTAGCAGTCAGTAAAATTGACTTTTATTCAAAGTTTATAGAGCCATGAATCATAGAATTTCTATTGCAGTTTTCATTATTTCTTTCCATGCTTTCTATATTTCAATATGATATTCATTGATATAACACATACAGGCCTATGACAATCAATATTGTTACTAAATTTATTTACAAATCACACATTTTAGAAATCTGTTTCTTCTTACAATTTAGAAACCTTATTTAGAGTTGGGCATAGAAATGNGTACTAATAGTACACTTAAGAATACATACTTGCATTTTTACATTCTCNTTTATTGAGTTGCACATGTCCTAAATACTACATAACAACGTTTACAGATGTAAAGGTTAAATCATTATTTATTATCAAATATATTGTATATTAAGTTATTTTTTTAATAACAATAACACATCAATTATCACCAGGATGTTTTGAAGTATATACCTGCCAAATTTATACCTGTGAACATTTCTATGACTTCAGCTTGTTCCCCAACAAATGCGTTCTCCCATTGATGATCCATACAGCATAATCCTTCTGTCATTTGTGACCATTTTGACTAATTTACGGGTTATGAGTGGGACTTCAAGTAGGTTTTTTTGTTTACAGGACTCTATAAATTTATATTTTACAGAAAAATAAGTAAGTAATAAGTAAAAATTATATAGTTATAAGACATCATGCCACAATACTAAGGAAAATNAAGTGTCATATACTGCTTTACAGATTTATTATGTTTTAAAGTTTGTTTAGTTTAAAATTAGTTTCTGGTAATATTTTGTTTTATATCTAATATTTACACCTGTTTTGCTTAAATATATATATACACAATGCAATTCTTTCTGAAACCATTAGAAAAGCATATTTTAATNATTTAGGACCAATTTTTCTGTGACTAGAGATGTGCGGAGATCCGTACTGGGGACACATCTAAGAGAAAACTCCTAACCACTCCCCTCACAGACTTGTCTAGCCTGCAGCAATACATGGCTCAGCATATTTTCTTATACAATCCCGTTACCTACACTGAAACTGTTTAATCATTCATGTTGTGACTCTTCCACAGAGACTCTGGATATGGTGGAAAGCTTTCTTGCTTTTTGCATTAGCAATCTGTACACTATAATTATGGATCAGGACCTAGTCTGCAGATAAATGTTTCAAGTCTTTGTCATTATAATTTTTGTACAAGAATCTACAATACACTAGAGGTTTACAACTGGCTGATGTTGTAACAACAAAGCAACTATACTTTTATATATATTTATACTTTATCATTTAACCAGGTGTCATACCGGGTGGCTTCCTATATATATAAAAGACAAATTGTTCCCCAATATTATAGGCATGCTATATAGGAACCAGTAAGACTCACATGCCTAGAATCAGATTGGCTACTATCCCCCACAGGCACAGGCGGTAGAAGCAGCTGCCACCACTATGATATGTACATCTGCTGCCAGTTAGCTCTGTCCAACCACAGGCTCTTCTAAAGCCTCAGTGGTGTAAAGCATCTGTAGGGGGACAGAGCATAGTATTATCTCTCTTACTGGGTTCTACTGGCAGTGTGACGACTTCAACCTCAGCGGGTGAGACTGGGAACCAGACATGCTGTCACTCTGGAGACAGCATTAAATAAGAAGACCAATTGATGCCAATGAAATGCCCCTCTTAAGTGCCTCACTGCCCCCTGCTTTCATAGAAGCAGAAGGGGGACAGTGTGAAGCATCTAGACAGTACAAAGCTAAGCCTAGCCTAGCCTTAACCTAGCTCTAATCCTAACCCTGAGTTAGGAATTGGGGTTGGGTTAGGTCGGGGGACAGAGCAGAGTGGCAGCCACCACTATGCTCTGTTCTCCTGCTTCCAGGACGTTTGCTAGCAGGGAAACAAGGCATACTGGCAGCAAGGGGAGAGACTATAGTGGCAGCTGCCACGGTGCTTGTCTCANTAATTCAGCCGTGTCTATCATTGATGTGTTTATCATTGAGACACTGTATTAGACACAACTGAATTACAGGGAGTAACCATAGTGGCAGCTGCCTTTATGATCTGTCTATCATNTGATCTAATTATTATACTTTTTCCTCATAGTTTTGACAGATTTAGCTTAATCTGTCTAAATGGCATGCGTAGAAAATGTANCTAAAAATGCTAAAATATGTGACTAAAATTATATGTGAATGAATATATCTCAACAAACAATTGCGGCTGGGTTTCGGATACTCATGCCAGGGGCAGGCTGGCAACTTTAACCTTGGTGGGCAAGTTCCTCATAGGAAGAAATCATAATGTACCCCTCCTATGGTACTGCGCTATCTCCCTATCTCTCCTGCAGTGTAAAAGCTATCTGCTCTAGTCCTCCACCAAGCCGGTTGCTGACAGACATTCTCTGATTAGTTGCTGGTTGGTAAGNTGGAGAGAATGGCTATCACCAGTATGACTGGTAGATAGCCCCAGCTATCCACCAATCAGCATGCTGACAGGCTTTTACTGTCTGGTTGCTGACTAGGAGGCAGGTTCACACTGCTGTCCTGCACTGATTCTGTGTAATCCACAATGAGACTGATCAAGATCTTTGACTGCCTCTCATCTGGCCCCAAAAGGCCGAGAACCAGTAGCCGCAAAAAACTTCAAGAGCAATAGCCCGTGGGGCAAATGTCCCCCTTTCACCTGGCCCAGCCCTCCCCTGACTCATGCGGTGAGTAGTTACATGGACTGCTGATCAATTCTATTCATTTTCCACATGAGAGAGGGTGCGATAGGGGAGTTCATACATCTGCACATATCCATTCACACAGAGACCTAGGTGGAAATAAATTTGGACATTAATGTTAGACCACAGCTAATTTATAAATCATAATGTATTTCTCTGTGACTTTCAGAGCACTCAATTGGGAAGATGTTAAATGGTGCATTTGTTAAACAAATCAACAATTTATCCGAATTTATGGCAAACGTTTCTTCATGTTTCTCCTTTGACCGCTTTCTGCCGATTAACACTTCTGATGCTTTGGAAAAAGAGGCACAGTCAATGATTCAAAAGAATGATTTTCTAGCTGGTAAGTGACATCTATGTTCATAGCTATTTCAAGTTCTCGGTTTAATTTTACCTAATGAAGAATGTGAGCTTGAATCTGATNGGTTGCTATGGGCAACATCACCACTTTTCAATCTCCCCTGCTTGGTCACAAATTTAGGCCACTAGGATCTTCACTCATTGATAAAAATCCTTCATTGAATAAGGAAATGATAAAGCATATTTTATCATTTAATTTAAAAATGACAATACTTATACATGATTGAGTACAAACATGGTTTCAGACCTGAACACAAAACACGTAAATTCTTATGATTATCTTGGCAGAGCCTGTGTTACCACTAGGTGTTCTTAAGTGATAGAGTGCCGGGCCCAGGAGGGTGGCAAAAGTACCTTTTACATGCTTGGTTATATCATAAATAAGTAGCAGGCTGGGAGCGGGGCTGTTGCTCCTCTATTGAACGGCGATGCTCTACCTCTCCTATGTGACTCTGACCAATGGGGAGGGGAATGGGTATGAGGAGTCGATACTAGGTCTTGACGTGGCTGTGCCCAGAGGCCTAGCACCAGTCATGCATGTTGGCTGTTAGTTTGTTTACCTTTCTGTTGACCTTTATTTAATCCAGGTCTTATTGACTTGAGTGTGTCTTAATATGAGGGTACCATAATCGCAGACCCTCCAACATGACCCATTCCATTAGGTACAAAATACTCTGTTCTGGAACTTCCAGCAATCAGTTACTATGGTAACCACCATTGTTAAATTACTCAGACATCAGTTAGTTCGTTATAACCAGGTGAGTGACAGCTGAAAGCCCAGGAGCGGAGTATTTTGTACCTAATGGAATGGGTCATGTTGGAGGGTCTGCGATTATGGTACCCTCATATTAAGACACACTCAAGTCAGGGGTTACAGGGTCTGTAATCGCTGATTTTTACACTCTACTACAATCAACTTCTAATGAAACGTTTTCATATTAAAACATAAGAACATTTATTTTACATATAAGGTTTGGTGGAAAATGGCATAATACTTCAACACATGGGATATCAGTAACTGGAAACAGTATACTACAGTATACAGTATAATAGGTAAATAATTGTTTTCTTTTTTTAGGTATTATTTTTAATATTTCTTCCACAAGAAAAGACACATACAGACAGGATTCCAAGTATAACCTGCCTCCACATGTAAANTATACAATTAGAACAAATGCATTATACAGTATGAAAACAGATGTAATTAAAAATCCAATTTGGAGATCTCATCCTCGAAGGCTTCCAGGAAGAGGTTTCACATATAGCCACGTTTTTGCTCCAATTCAAGATATGATTGACAGAGCCATCATTTCTGTTCAAACTGGCTCTGAAATATTTGAACCAGAAGTTCAGGTGCAAGCACTGCCTTATCCATGTCACACACGTGACNTGTAAGTAAATGCTTGATTATTGGTTTAACTATATGGAAAATACATGTCAAAACCATGAAAATTATGAATTGAAAGCTCTACAGTGCCTTGCATAGAAAAATGAAAAGATGATATTTAATTTTGTGCAAGAAGACGTTAAAGATTCTCAGAGGGTCTTCAGGCACATTTTCTGGATAATGGAAGATTTGATTACTGGTGAAGTGCAACAGGAGCCCTATTATGCATGTCATGTATTAGTACAAGCAGCAGATTTTTGTTAGCATTTCACTTCTGTTATTTTGTCTTTCTGAGGATTTAATTCCACTTTTTATGTGAACTGTGTCATCTATGCACTGATGTCCTCAGCATTATGGATTTTAGGATGCATTACACAGAGAATTAGAAATTATGTTGTTTGGCGTTTTGAGGTTACAGGTTTGTTACCTAGGAATCATGTATAATTATATTGATGTATAGCTCTTTATTCGTGTATNATCAAAGGCACACAAACTTTTTTAAGTAGCAAATTTCTGACTACTGACTTATAGACTCCATGGCCTAAATTCATTAAATTGCGGGATTATAAAAGGGGAGATGTTGCCCATAACAACCAATTAGNTTATATCTCTCATTTTATATACTAGGGGGATGAAAGATTGAATCTGATTGGTTGCTATTGGTACCATCCCCACTTTTACTTTTTAGTAAATTTAGGCTAAAGTCAGCAAGGAGAGATTTGTACCAAAACAATAAANGTCCAGTTAACTAATGAAACCTCATAAAATGACATCAAGTCAAATAAAGAGGACAACCAAAGCATTTGCATTTGCCTGGTGCCTAGGAAAAAAGAGTTTTAAAGACCAAAAAATGACTGCCCCCAGCATAATCAGAGGCAGTCTATGCTTGTTGTGTAGTTGGGAGAGTGCCTCCTATACTTATGGGCTACCCTGCAACTCTTACGACAATGTACCAAATCTGTTCCAGTACAGTGTGATATAGTTTTACTGTCATAGAGAAGAGAATCACAAGCTGTCAGCACAAAGCAACCAATCTTTACTCTACCTTAGGATTTCACACTCATATAAACATGAAATGCATTGGAACACCTTTACTGTAAACTGAAATGCNAAGTCATGCCTTACTGAAGTGTAATTTTTTTGAAGCCAGTATAGGACATGTCACATTCAGGTCGGATAGAATGGATATGTGTGCATGTGCATATAGCAAAAGCTATATGCACANGCACAGATAGCTAAAAGCTATCTGATCTAAATCCATGGAACTAATGGAAAAAACTGAGATTTTGATCTAATGGTTGAATAAAAAAAGTTATCAGTATTGTAATGGCTTTGCCTTCATGAAAGTATCAAGAAGGATAATATCCAACTTGTAATTAAGAATAAATATGCAATATGTTTGTCTTTTATTGTACCCAGATTCCTTAACCACATTGGTTTCTTCTTCCCGCTGATAATGATGCTGGCATGGATCATTAGCATTGCTAGTATGACAAGAAAGCTTGTTTACGAGAAGGAAATTAATCTGGAAGAGGTAATCAAAAATATTTTAGACATAACAAAATGTAATATAATTGCAAATATCCTAGGCATATCATTTATTCAATTATGCAATGGACTGTGACAATTTTAATGCTGATATTGTGTATAATACATTTAAATTCAAAAACAGTATCACTTATGCATTGCCTGTTGGTTAAAAAATGAAATGCAAACAAAGGCACTGTAAGTTTTTAACCTAGATGTACAGTAACCAAGATGTACAGTGTTGCTTAAAAATGATCAATAAATGCTGTCAACTGTAAATATCAATATAATATTGTTCAATCATTTTAGGGTGTAAAAAGTAGAGATGAGCAGTTTGAAGTACAAATGTGCTCTTATTTTTTCTATGCCAAAAGAAAATAGGAGCACACTGTACATATTGTATAATTTGAGTTCTTGGAGGTGTGTACAGTGTACAATAAGTTATACAAGACATATCTTTATTCTTTTCATGGTATGGCTTAGTTATATATATTTATACTCAAAATATGACGAATTTATTAAGCGGCAATTTGGCAAGTCAAGTGTCAGGTGCGTCAGGTCGGCGTCAAATCATGCAAAATACAGAAGAGGGTATTTCATGTGATTTTCCTNAACCCCCGGTACCTTCTTTGAGGGAAAGGAGGAGAGGGCCACATCAAGTTCNTCCAGAGTAAAGGGCAAATTAAGGAACAGTTATCAACAGACAGGCAGGGGAGAGATATGGTAGTGAGGTAGTCTACGTCATTAACCTGCGAGTACAGGGTTTGAAAATAATGACCAAATACTGCAGCAATCTCCGTAACGGAGGAACTCAACTCCCCATGCGGCATCCCTGATAGTAGTCACTGTAGTAGTTCCAATATTGCCAAGAGCCAGGTGCGCCATATAGCTGCCACATTTGTCGTGGCCATACCACGAATGAGAGACAAACAGGAGCTTGCNCTTGGACTAATCTAATAAANAGTCGGAGTAGAGATNCTGAGCCGTCAGCCAGCGAACNCCAGCAACGTCTGCACAAGAGAACCATACCAGAGACCAGAACCATATCAATTTTGGAGAAGGCGTGGNGAGATGAGGAGAAGCAGGAGCAGTGTCAGGGTTCCTGAGTCTCCAGACGTGAACCAGGCTCAACTCCTGAACAATGTTTTGGAAAAAGGAGGAGCGGGGCGGTGCCACGGCTGTACGTGCACACCATCTATCCAGCACAGGGTCCAATACAGCATTAAAATCCCCAATACATAGAGCCGGGACAGACGAAAATTGGACCAGAAATTTCAGCAGGCGCTGAAAAACCACCGGGGAAAAGGGCGGAGGGATGTAGATGGCAGCAATAATTAAAGAGGAATAAAAAGCATGCAGGAATACATAGTGGCCCTGGGGTCNGTAAGAACTTTAACCCCTTAATGACCGGGCNTATTTTTAGGCTTAAGGACGCAGCCCTATTTTTCAAATCTGACATGTGTCACTTTATGTGGTAATAACTTTTTAATGCTTTTAC
>JABWIB010011389.1:5219-15219 GCA_016617825.1 Platyplectrum ornatum | reverse complement strand
TTTAGGCCCTGGCGTCCTTCAAAAACAATTCTTGTTAAACTTCTTGTTTCAAAAAGTCTCAATGCCCTGTACTTCATGTGCCATATGACTGGGGTTGCCATGGTAACACCTGAGTATCTATTGTGAAGCCCAAATGATACCCATATATGGCCTGTCTAATGTTACAATTCAGTTTTCCGATGCTTTATCCTTTATCTTCTGCTATTAGAACATATATTTCCGACTAACCAGGGTCAGATAGGTTAAAAAGCATCGCCCTAAAGGAAACTGCGCTTCGGGGTCATATATTTGTGAAACAGCTAAAATAATCTCACATGGTTTTATATTTTTTAATATTGGGAAATGTATAGAAGAAGTAGAAACTCTGTCCTGCTGTACTTAATAGGGGGCTATGCTCTACAGCTCTCACGCCTTCATAACAAGGTTACATCAATGGGGTTCCCAAGCTAATCACAGTGTTATTGTGTTATGCACAAAAATAACCCCACAGCTTCTATCCTGGGACGGATCCCACCTCCTGTACCCTGATGGAGCCTGTGTCCGCCCCGCTGTGTACATCAGGAATTAGTTCTCTGGATAAATCACTGACGTCGACAAACAATACAAGTGTGACACGGAGAGTCCGGAGGTGCTTGTTGCGTGAAGATAAATGTTGGAAAGTTTAGTACCATCAGGCTGCAATGTAATTTGTTTTGTGCTGTGCAGGACATTCTGTTCAACCTTTCACAGCATATAAATGCTGCAATCCAAAGTGCAATAATAATTGGACCTATTGGTGGACAAAATAAGCAAAAGGGCACCCAGCACCCATGCCCAGGCTTACTCAGTAATTACAATCAAATCAATCTGCAGGCCATGTTAGAGCGCCTTTAATACCTTTTAAACACGTTTGTATATATATCTATTTATTTAAAGGATAAAGCACATGAATTATGTTAAGGATTACGGAGGAGAAGTTGTTATTCCATGACTTACAGTTATTTCCCGACTGTCCCGAACTTTGGGCAGGTCTCCCAGTATCCCAGCAGGGTCGTTACTATGGATGGGTAGTACTTAATGATATCAAGTCATACCCATTCTTTTTAAGCATATGATTGCTCATAAGGNGCATAGCTTCAGACGTGATTTACATAAATCATGCTCTCATGCCCCACCCCTGAGCTTCCATCTTTCCAGGAAGAGAGTATAAAAAATGTTGGCAAACCTCCTTTACCTGCGTCATTACTATAGATGAGTAGTACTTAATGGCATCAAGTCCTGCCCATCCTTTGTAAACCTAGGATTGCTCATAAGGGGTGTAGCTTAGGACGTAATTTACATAAATCATGCTCTTATGCCCCACCCCTGAGCTTCCGTCTTTCCAGGAAGNGCGTAAAAANTTTTTTGCCAAACCTCCCTTACCTGCGTCATTACTATAGATGGGTAGTTATTAATGGCATCAAATCCTGCCCATTCTTTGTAAACCTAGGATTGCTCATAAGGGGTGTAGCTTCAGACGTGATTTACATAAATCATGCTCTTATGCCCCACCCCTGAGCTTCCGTCTTTCCAGGAAGAGGGTACAAAAAATGTTGGCAAACCTCCTTTACCTGCGTCATTACTATAGATGGGTAGTACTTAATGGCATCAAGTCCTGCCCATCCTTTGTAAACCTAGGATTGCTCATAAGGGGTGTAGCTTAGGACGTGATTTACATAAATCATGCTCTTATGCCCCACCCCTGAGCTTCCGTCTTTCCAGGAAGAGGGTACAAAAAATGTTGGCAAACCTCCTTTACCTGCGTCATTACTATAGATGGGTAGTACTTAATGGCATCAAATCCTGCCCATTCTTTGTAAACCTAGGATTGCTCATAAGGGGTGTAGCTTCAGACGTGATTTACATAAATCATGCTCTTATGCCCCACCCCTGAGCTTCCGTCTTTCCAGGAAGAGGGTACAAAAAATGTTGGCAAACCTCCTTTACCTGCGTCATTACTATAGATGGGTAGTACTTAATGGCATCAAGTCCTGCCCATCCTTTGTAAACCTAGGATTGCTCAAAGGGGCATAGCTTTACATAAATCATTCTCTTATGCCCCACCCCCGAGCTTCTGTCTCTCCTGGAAGAGCCAGAAATTGTTGGCAACCACTAACTAAATGCCCGCATTAACATAATGAAAGGGTGCTGCACAGACAAGGATTAACAATGGAACTTGGTTAATGACATAACACATAGCCCGTCAAACAGGCGGGGACCATATTGAAAGTGTGACTATTATACACAAGGGTGCACTATACAGACATTTTCTTGCACTATATAATACAGATGTATATTTTACATTTGCTAAATTTTACTACTTACACAGTGTTCTTCTTATGTTATAAAATATTCACCCGATAACACAATGTATTAATGATTCATTCTCCTCTAACCTTGTCTTGAACCTCATTACACTATACTATATGCTAGCATGGCTGTGTGACACACCTGACTGGCCGGCTTTTCTGACTTGCGCATAATGATCTGCGCTACCTCCGTCCAGCCGTTTATGGTGTGAAANGCTTTCGGATATGACTGTACTACCTCTAGGGCTGCGGGAATTGGCGTGCAAGACTGTGCCTCATTAGTGAGAATTGTCTAACACAGACAATGATCATTAGCATATTGGCCGCTCCTGCGCTTAATAGGAAGGATGAAAGCTTTATGTGGGAGTTTCCTGGCCTATGGTGTAAGATGAGTGTATTTCCAAGGGTGGAATTGTTGTGAAATAAATGGGAATAATGGAAATCCAATGGCATGTGAAAAAAAGACATTCGCAAAATGGTTTAAGCCCAGATGGCGACCATTTGTGTTATCGCTAACATACAATACCTGGATTAACACCTCGGCCTAAATTCACTAAGCAAATGAATTTATTTACTAAGCAGGGAGATTGCANGGAGATTGAAAAGTGGGGATGTTGCCCATAGCAACCAATCAGACTCATGCTCTCAGTTCATTTTACATACGGGAGAATGTGAGCTTGTATTTGATTGGTTTCTATGGGCAACATCCCCACTTTTCAATCTCCCTGCTTAGTAAATTTAGACCCTCGTGTTAAAAGACGCATAAATTGTCACTGGTGATGATACCCGAGTCTGACCATTGCAATGAATATATGGAAACCTGAAGCAGGAAGCAGGAAGAACACATAGCATACCTTCCATGTGTCCCAATTCCAGTGGAACAGTCAATATCGGGTGACCTAGACTGCCCCTGTAGGTAACCCACATTTGTGACCACTACACCCCCCATAAATGTGTATCTAACAGTGACTTACACAACCTCCAACATGACCCCTTCCATTAAGTACACAACACTCCGCTCCTGAGCTTCCAGCTGTCACTCGACAGGTTCTCATTACCATTACGAGTTACCGTAGTATCTGGAAGCTCAGGGGCAGAGCATTGTGTACTCAATGGAATGGGTCATGGTGGATGATCTAGTGTTGTATGGTGGGGGGATGCGATCCATTCCATGACAGTCTTCTGGCTTCATAAATCTTCTAAGAAAATGTCTCTTTCTGGGGCCAGGTCAGCGGTAGCTACATGCTCCTCACACAGGAACATATGTTTGCTGTGCAAGGCCCCCATAGACTTAACATAACACAGATCAGCAGTGTTGTCTCAGCAGATCGATTCCTTCCTTAAGTGTTAATCCTACAAATTTGAATTGGGTCACCCATACAGCGCCCTCTAGTGGCTGACTGCTTGTGTGTACTCCAAAAAACTCCAAACTCTTGTAATATGGTATCGCACAATACATAGTAATGCAAGAAAACATAAATATACGTTCAAATCTATCAATTCTTATTTCATATCAGAAAATGTCATTAGAGTTCATTTTAGTATTGGATATTTCATTTTGGATATCTGAATAAAAATATATTTTAAGACTTTATTTTGTATTATCAGGTTTTTATATAGCGCCATCATATTCCGTAGCGCTATATAATTTGTATCAGACAGAATTGGTGGGGAAGGGGGCCCTGCCCGCAGACTTACATTCTATAAGAGAGTAATAGTCAGCGTCATCCAAGCTGATAGAGTGCCTTGGAGGATGAAGTAAGAAGAAGGGGAAAAGACAGCAAAGGTAAGTGAAAATTAGAATCGGTAATTAAAGTAAATAGAGTGGGATTGGGTACAGGAGATACATGAAGGTAAATACAGGGACAGGAGATAATTGGTGAAGATTTTTGGGCACATACAAGGAGCAGAGATAGATGACTGGGCACATACAAGGAGCAGAGATAGATAACTGGGTACATACGCATACCTCCCTACTGCGCATATTTCATGAGGACTATCCAGATTCACAGCCTGCAAAAGGAACAGCGTTTTTAATAAATAAATGTCCTGGATGATATTGGTGTACTTCCCACCAATTGACCAGAGGAGATCGGGACAAATAGGCCCCGCGTCTCATGCGACACTATCCCCACCCATCGTCCACAAAGCCCCGTCCCTTTTGCCATGTTTAAAGCAAAAAATAAAGTGCAGGGCAGGCGGGACAGCAGGACAGTCACCCAAAATCAGGACAGTTGGGAGGTGTGCACTGGTGAGGTATAAGTCACATTCGATAACCTGCGTGCGTATGACTATTGGTTTAGCCCACACAGTGGCCGCCTCCTCGGCGTGCTAGGAAGCGCTTCACAGGAACATTCAAGGTGAAACTTGTGTTCTTCCACCCTTATTGCTATTCTGTATGGTTCCTTCTGCTCAGAAATGATTATGTCTGTTTCTTCATACTGTACATGAAAAGGTTGAATTCAATTGATTTATATTGCTCCCATTCTTATTTTATTATGTTTACCGTATACCAGAAACCTGCCTGAAAGTTGCAATTAAATTGATCCTCCGCATGGAATAAAGCTGAGAATTGATTATATTTGTGTTTTCTGCATCAGTCGAGGATTTACATGGCAGGAAATTTACACCGTGCGGAAATAAAATGTATACATTTACAATAAATAAAATAAAACTGGAATTGGAATGTACCATGACAAAATTCTATATTGCACCGCAAAAATGGATCTACATGCATAGGCCGGAACTCATTGCAGTATGTTTTGTTTCGTTTCTTTCTTGCTTTAATCTTGTAGTTTATCACTGCCTAGTAGTTTTGTATTTAAGTGTCCTTGGCGGTGATGGTTTTGGCTGTGGTGGGTGGGTGGGGGGGGGTGTTGGCATCAATATCCCCTATTCTCCCTACTGGGTGATTCAGAGTTGGTGGTTGGGTGGTGGTCATTCCCATGTTCTGGATTCAGCTGCTCCCTGGTGGATGAACTTACCCGTCCCAGCATCCACCACAGGCTCCTTCTAATAGGACCCTCATGTTATTTCCCTTCTGGCAAAGAATCCTGACAGCTCTGCGGATGAGACTTTGCCAGGACTCGTGCAACATACAGGACCGGTGCTAGGTCTCTGGGCACTCCAGGTGACACCTAGCACTTTCCCCCCACCCCCTCATCTAACCTAAGTCTAAGTCGCCCGCTGCCTCCTTTTCCTCGGTACACTTAAACAGAAGATGGGGCACCGCCATCCAATGTTAGGAGCGTCTTCCTCCCAGGCTGGCTAATTATTTACATACATAACCTGACATATAAATGTAGGTAGCGTGGAGGTGCTTTTTCCACCACCCGGTCCCAGCACTATAGACGATCACCTAAAATGGCCTAATGGTAGCACTGGCCATGGCAACAGGTACATTTTGTAGATATCGAAAGGGCAGCCTGTAGGATGACTGACAATCAGGGGAGTAACTATTGGGGGCATAAGAGACACTACCGGGCCTGGAGGAGCCATTAACCCTGCACTGAGTGGGCCAGATTTCATGGTCTAGGTGTGAGCAGCGCGTGCCACTCCATGAATTATTTATATCAAGCCATGGAGTGCCAACCACTTTTAACTGAAGTAGTTAACAATGACATCTAGCCCATTTAGCCCCACCCCCAGTACCCCATGTCCCCGCCCATGCAGAGCTTGTCATACTTGTATACTTACTTGCACGGAGTTTCAATAAAAAAAAGAATTATTCCAGCATAATCTCATGATGTTATAACTAGCGTTCCTATTGAATATTATATATACACCAGAATGTAAACAAGATGTTTGCTGCCACATCACAGGCCCTTTTTTTTTTTTTTTTTAACACAATAGATTTCCGCTGGTCGCGCGCATCAAACATGCCGTCTTTTTCCGGCCCATTTCCTCGCAACGACCCAGATAATGAAACAGAAATAGTAAACAACATTGACCACGCTAGTGTGAAATGCTAATTTCTTCTGTGCAGTTGCACAATGTAATGCCGGGCTCTGGACAATTGCGGCCACGGGCTGACACTGGCCTATTGGAGCATCCAGCTGCTCACCCAGCACAGAATAACAGATGGAAGATTGCAGCGTCTTTATTTGTCCTCGGAGGTGAATCTGAAGATTTGACTATCATCAGAGGGATTTTTCATCTTTTATTTCCAGCAGGGCCGCCGCGGAAAGACGAAGCTGAAAATAAGCCAGAATTGTCTTTTATTCGCCGGGTGAACAGCCGCCTGGTGTGCGCGCCTCTTTCTTTCCCGGAGATGGTACGGGCGTCTCTGGGGACAATGTCAGTTTGGTTCTGAAAGCCGAATTCCCTGTTATTCTTCCCCTCACACCTCTGTGCTGTCTCCGATCAATCACCAGCCGCGCGCGGCATAAGGAGACCGTATAATACGGAGGAATCGCTTCCAGTTTTCACACATTCTCTACAATACGTAGAGTTCTATAAACCATTTAAATGGGGACATCACTCAGGCGGCATCCTCCCTGTGTAGAAATCCCCGCACAGAGTAGCGTGTCATAAATTGCGGCAAGGAGCTGGAATTACAGCGACTTATTGTAAGTAAGAAATCATTAGGAATCTCAAATAAAAATACTAATCTGCTGGCCTAAATCAGTCTGCACCCCAGCTGCGGCTGGTTTATCCTTAGATGGGGTACTGCTACGGCCTGTTATGTATCGGGATGGGCAGGTACTGGTCTCTGCAGGTCACCTGGGCTGCTGATTAGGAGGATTAGGGAGACGGAGGGTTAAATTAAAGCAGAAGGAGGTTAAACGCTCGCTCGCCCTAGAGATGTCCATCATAGGAGGCGATTCAGAAGATGGCAATGGGAACGTTTCAGGGAAGCCTCCTGGAGTAGTCATTTGCAGGGCTGACAACCAGGGGCAGGGCCGCCACCAGGATCACCCACCGCAGGAGGCTGCGCCGGGCCACTGCCGGGGGTTGGGGGGACGGCTGGGCCCAGGACTGTAGGACCGGCTGCCCCCCCCTGATGGCGGCCCTGGCCAGGGTTGGGCAACCTGTGGCTCTTCAGGAGTTGCCATGCTTTGCATGCTGGGACTTGTAGTGTGACAACACCTGGAGAGCCTGCAGATTGTCTACCCCTGCACTAGAGGATTGCTTTACCCCCAATATACCACCCCCTCTATGTAGAACTACAAGTCCCAGCATGCATATATGCAAAGACATAGCGACTACCTGGCTGGGACTTGTAGTTTGACAACACCAGGAGAGGTGCAGGTTGCCTACCCCTGATCTAATAAAAATGAAGCAGTAGAACTATGAAAGCACATTGCATTTTATATTATTATCCTGTCAGCAATGTTCTCAATATTATGCATTCATAGCAGCCCCAATTGTTCTTCTACATACTCCCACATATTATATAGCCACAGCCGGGACACTTGACACATTTTAATTTGGGGATTACACTACCTGTCCTTGAGAGATGAGTTGGAAACATATTATATCTCAGAACCTAATTAATAATTAACAATGAATTAATATTTTTTATTAATACAATCATTTTATTATATTTTGGGTAGACAAATGCGACAATACATACTGTAGGACCTCCAATAGTAAAAGCTATTTCAATAACATATTGTGTATAAGATTTATGGTTCAGATATTTTCCTTTCCCCCTTCATTATGTTGAAAGTGACAGAACATCCAAAGTCAACCCTACACCTCTGTTATTTCATTTTAACTTGGTTTTAATTTGTTGGAACTCCAAACCGGACCCAGACTAGGTTAAGGGTCTAAGGGTTAGGGCCTAAATTTACTAAGCAGGGAGATTGAAAAATGAGGATGTTGCCCATAGCAACCAATCAGATTCAAACTCACATTCTCCAGTATGCAAATTGTAACTGAGAGCTTCTGATTGGTTCTGATTGGTTGCTATGGGCAACATCTCCACTTTTCCATCTCCCTGCAATTTTATTGCTTCGTAAATTTAGGTTCAGGACTACCCTACCGATGCGGTTGGTGCATCGGACCGGCCCACCAGAGACCCATTTTTTCCCCCCAGTATAACCAGAGTCGACCCACTCACGTTACAGGCAACCCTAGTCATGACAGCTTGACAGATATTTACCATTTTCTGTTCCGTTTAACTAAATAGGTATTTTTGAACAGGTGCTATATTTTTTATTACCTCTCTTAGTTGTTTCACCACATTCTTAGAATATTAAAGACAACCGGTTGCGAAATTCCAGCAGAGCCATTGGGATCCACCGACGGCGACCTTTGCTGTCAAGTTGTTCTTCAGCTGATTGGACAATTACCATTGCTAGTCCAGTCATCCGCTATTGACCCTCTGAGTCAGTTCGACTCAGATTTAATAGTCTTTAAGCAGTTACATCTGAAGAATATGAAATTGTTTCCCGTTGAAGTGTTCTTCTCCAGAACAGTATAGAAATTCCTTTCATGCCGGATCACAGTGTACGGGTTTATGTGAAATAAGAACTTATTAAGGATTGTTCTCTTTAGACGACTATATCTGGAGATGGAAAAGAATATTTCAGCAATAATTGGGAAATGAAAACATCCCGGCGTATTGACACCTCAGTATTTTAGCCATCTCCTAGACCGATTGTAATAAATACGCCCATGGGCCAATTCCTGAAGTCACCTAATGGGAAGAGGTTCTATTGACGTAGGAACGAAGGGGGCACAAGGTTCAGACAGTGAATATCCTCTCTCGTCTCTGTCTACTGCTCATCGCGATTCTCAAACTACAGGTGGAGAAACGCGTAGCTACAGACTGGAACCTGACCCCAGGACCTTGTGTCTTTCTCAACTAGGATGGTGACACCTGAAATGATGTCTTACCCGATGGGAGAACAGCCTGTGGCTTCGTGCCTGGCAGGATATGAGTTGTAGAAGTCATAATGAAACATGTATGGGCATTAGTCTCATCACATAGGTCTGTACTTATCAGAACATTAGAGACAGCCGCTGTACCCTTTCTGCCCTGTACTCACCGTAAAAGGGGCAAAACAAAAGTAATGCACATGACATGTATTTCAATAGTAACCATCATGGAATACAGGGAGCTTCATAGTTACCCCCAACTAGCGCCCAAAACTTATTATAGAGTGCATACTAGTCACCACCACCCAAGAGCATCTCAATGGACACCTCACATAACAGTTTCCTTGTGACCACCACCTAATACAGAGAACATCTTAGTGACCACCATACATGCAACATCGAGCACCCAGTTAACCACCATTCAAAACAGAGAACTTTCTATTGATAAAACCACCAACGTAGAGACCCTTAGTGACCCTCACCTCTTACATAGAGCATCTTAGTGACCCTGACCTCATACATAGAGCATCTTAGTGACCCTGACCTCATACATAGAGCAGCTTAGTGACCCTCACCTCATACATAGAGCATCTTAGTGACCCTCACCTCATACATAGAGCATCTTAGTGACCCTGACCTCACACATAGAGCATCTTAGTGACCCTCACCTCATACATAGAGCATCTTAGTGACCCTCACCTCATACATAGAGCATCTTAGTGACCCTCACCTCATACATAGAGCATCTTAGTGACCCTAACCTCATACATAGAGCATCTTAGTGACCCTCACCTCATACATAGAGCATCTTAGTGACCCTCACCTCATACATAGAGCATCTTAGTGAC
>JABWIB010011388.1:5752-16850 GCA_016617825.1 Platyplectrum ornatum | reverse complement strand
CCCGATGTTTCCAGCACAAGTGTAATAACAGTGTAACAGTAACGCTGGTCAGTATCTGTGTGCAACATGCAACAATAAAGTATTCTCCCTGCATGCAAACACTGACATTCCCCCCCTGCAATTCATCATGGTTTTACCCATTATAGTGTAAGTGATGAGAGAGTAAAATGTATTAATTTCCCTGCATGCAAAATAATAAAAATATATTTGCACCTCTCACACTGTAAAATGTTAGTTCCAGGTGAACATTTGCACCTCTTTTATGTCCTTACTTTTAAGTTCTAGAAATAACTTTTGTGCAAAATATGCAATATTTATTTTTGTGCTGATGTGAATCTTCACCATTTATAAAAAAAATAAAACCATGCTATTAACCATAAATATTATTAACCATAAATAATTTCTCCAATAAGATTTATTTAAAGAAATATAGAAACCAGGCCATTTAATATTATGCATTCTGGTATCACAAAATCATATGCTTACCTTACTATTTAGATCCAATGCTGTAATAAACTGGGTCTTTTAATGTCATCTCTGACAAGACAGATTTCTGGGAGCATAGATGCTTATTTATATGCTGCTGTTACTGTTTGTTCAATGTCACACATTAGAAAAACAAACTGACCTACAGGGAAATTATAGTGACTGGGATTACATTATTCCCACTTAGCTAGTTTAACAGTGTTTGACAGTGGATACAATTAAAGATGTGTCATAATCTAATTGTTTTTGTGTTTTCCATTGCCCCTCTTGTTGACAACCTCAAATTCTGAGGTTTGGAAAATACATCAGCCCTTTTAGTGTAAGGTTCCAGGCCTATGTTTTATGGGGAAGGGGTAGGACTGGAGCGGTAGGATCCATCGAGTTACCCGGGCATTAACCTCCTGTTCTTTCATTGTTAAGAAAACATTGTTATTGACCAAGGGGAATACTCTACCCAGGACCTAGTTCCTAAGAGCCTCTGTGGCCAAATTGATGGACTATTTCTTCTCTCTGTAGAAGGAACTTCTGTGAGAGCACCCAAATAAACTCCAGAGACATCTATTTGAAAATCTCCTGCTGAAGTCCAGTGCTTGAAGTACTAGTTGTGGACTTAGAGGAAGCCTGAGATTTTGCCATGTGGCCTTCACCACTTCTGATCAGACCAGTTTGTCTTGATAAAAATTTTCAGTAAATTTATAATAGCAAAAGATAAGCTCAAGGAAAGTTCTCAAGTCGTCTTTTCATCCTATTTTGTACAGTCCCTTTCTGTCTTCACTTTTTCTAGATGGGGTTTGATTTTCACTTGCCCTACCACATACCACATGTGCTTAGCTTCTCACATGGTAAATGCCAACAAGTTAGAATTGGCTGTTAGAACCTCTTGTCTGAAATATGCTAATAACATCTTCTCCTTGGGTAAAGCTGGCCATACAAAATAAGATAAATCTTAAATCTGACGATTGGATGGAAAATTAACCAATTTATTTTTTTTTTAATAATTGAAAGCTGCCAAAACTAAATATGCAAATTAGTACTTCCAAACAATAAAAAAAAAATCATTTGGTTTATGCTTATAAAGTGAGTCTTAATGGCAGGATTATTGCAAGTTCCCATACACGCAACGATTTTTTAACTAAAAAACGATTTAAGATTGAGCATGTCAAAAGATCAAAAAATCCTTTGCCGGCCGAACATTTGAAAAAAATCGTTCCTATACACTGAACGATTTTTCTCCATAAATCGTTCAGTGTATAGGCAATATCATCTAGTTATATAGCTGCTTATTCCTTGGTCTGTTTACTACAGTAATACTAAGGATATTTACTAAACGGCAGAAAAAGAAAAGTGGGGATGTTGCCCCTGGCAACCAATCATATCTTAGCTCTCACTTTCCTAATAGAATTAGAGAATGGCAGCTAGAATCTGATTGGTTGCTATTGAAAAATATAGGCCCTTGTGTTACTTCAAGAGATACCAAGTGAGTTTTATGGCCTTCTCTGTAAACCTATGCGTTGACCTTCCTTCCTTGACCTTCCTTCACAGATGGCATCTATATATAAGTTTATAGTGACCATATACTGTACATGGAAATTAGGTGATTGAGACTTTGTAAGGAAATTCTGAGTAGCAATCCAGATCGTTTTTTGTACTTTATGAATAATATGATGCTGTTTTGAATCAGCCTTTGACATAAGGCACCATGCAAATTTATCAGAAGGTATTCCACCCATGTAGACATAAATATAAATGACATTTTTGTCAAAGTGGCTGGGGTTGAGATCACAAATGGTCGGTTCTTATTCCTTAGTGTTTAATGTAGACTTTCCCCCCTGATTCCCTTTCAGCAGCTAACGGCTACCTTATACTTTTCATTTTATACGCAAGGAAATTTATGGAAGGTCTGGGTGCACATACATTCTTCCATAAATTTCCTTGCGTATAAAATGAAAAACATCAGGTAGCCATTGGCTGCTGATAGGGAATCAGCAATTTTAACGTAGGTCCCAGGCCTGTATGGTTGGAGTGAGAAGAAAGAACCACGGAGCATTAACCTCCTTGTGTTATGTAAATCTGCCAGTCAAATGNAGTATTGTAACGTGCAAACAGTTAGTCAAGGTCTACACTAGCTCTTTAATTTTGGGCCTCCAAAATTTTTTTAAGTAATTAAATATTCATGTTTGTCACATATAAGACCAGTCCAGTAAAAACCGCCATAAAAACACCATATTCATTCCATCCAATGTGAGGAATCACTCAAAGTAATTTGGCCCAATGGTAAGTGAGAGTCTCAGGCTTTTAGTTATGTTCTCAGATTCGTACTTGTGGATTCAATAATACACCATCACAATTTTTCTGATCAATTCAGTTGTTCGGGCTGTTTCCTTTAGCCTGTTTCAACACGACAAGGAGGTGGATATTTATTTTGTTGCCATGCAGAGATTTACCCTTTGTCAGCTGTGTAAAAATTAATGGGACAAAATACAGAAAATAGAGTTGGAAAGACATGCTTGGTGGGAAAAGAAGACNATACTTCACCAATGATGAAAATGATTGTGTTAAATAGAGATAGGTGCTGTAGGTTTCTATTGAAGGATGTGTTGGGTTTAATTATGGAAAAAAATATGAACTCTATGGAAGAGAATTCTTCCTTTTGATTATAAAAGTTACAGACCTTTAAAAGCTACTACAAACTACACATGGCATGTACATTAAGTGAATCTATTTCTTATAAGTTGTGTATAAAATGCATAAAAATAAAACATTTTGTTGGAGATAATAAAATATTAACCTTTTGGATGGTAAATCATTTTTTATGGTAGAGGTTACAGATCTATAAAAGCTTTTTCAGGCTTTATTATCACACAGGATCGGTGCTTATAGTAAGTGGACCTCCATGTTGTTAGTCTTGTCAGCAATGATAGGGCATATTGCATTAAATAGAAATAGGTACCATAGTTTTTCTATCGAGGGATGTGTTGTGTCTTTAAGTATAAAAAAAGTAGACTTAAGGAACCCAAGTTATTGATATATAAAAGTTGTTACAAATGACACTTGGGACCGGTAGTTACATTAATGAGTGGACCTGCTTGTTATACGTTTTGTGGCAAATGCATAAAAGATAACACAAAATTGGCTCATTGAGTCTATCAACTAGTTACTTGATTATAATCATGAGGATCACGAGGGCCCAGATCCCATTCAATACTCATTAAGAACATTTACGAGCAGGTCCCAAGCAAGTTTATATAACATTATTAGCCTCTTCCACCTCTATAAGTTATAAATAATACAATCTGTGTACTTACACATATGTACTTACACATTTCACCACTGACCCAAACACAATTAAAGGGTACTAAACAAAAACAGGGTTCTAGTAACAACTACTAGTAGTTTAAATGAATAAAAAAAAATAAATATATATATATATAAATAAATATATATATATATATATATATATATATATATATATATGAAATATAAATATGTTTTTTAAGTAACAATGATGAATAAGCACTATTGCATTCAGAATATGTATATCCAATACACATAATATTCCAATACAGGCAGAACCAGCGTTTTATGAACTTACAAATGGCCTGTGGATGGTGCAAGTGTTTTACCATGAACTGTGCATACATAAGTTTACATTCAATTCTGCATTAGGCTAATTTTGTAAGCACATCTTAAGTGTGCATTGATTGCTTCCCTTCACCTATTCCCTTCCAGGGTATCCAACCACTGTCCGTTATATGTTCATTATGTTTAGTCTAGTTAAACACTTAATTCACTTACTCTCCTCACATTACAATATGATTTATCCTGGTGCATAGTCATTAACTGTGGTTATTGTGTTTCTGGAAAGATAATCTCGGAATGGCCATTTTTATTTCAGAGTTCTGTAGACTGTATATCACAGGATTTATTATGGGTGTAATTGTTGTATAGAATGCAGCAAAAACAAAATCCAGAACCTCGGAGTATGATGGTAACAGAAAACCTAACACACCAGAAATATAGTACAAGGTGATGATGGAGAGGTGGGATGAGCAGGTGGAGAAGGCCTTTCTTCTTCCATCTCTTGTCTTGATGCGCATGATGTTCAAAAAAATAATTATGTAGGATATTACAGTGCATGAAAAGGGGCAACCACAAAATAACAATGTTTCTAAAGCAATTACAATATAAAGTGATATTGAGCCTGTGCAGGTGATTAACATCATAGACTTAAATTCACATGAGAACTGGTGGATGGTATTAGAATGACAGGTGGACATATTTAATACTGAGAAGGTGACGAATATTGAATTAAACCAGGCTGTCACCCATAATGCAGCTATTATCAGGGTACAGTTTCTCATACTCAGGATACGGTGATAGTATAATGGGATACAGATAGCGACATATCGGTCATACGCCATAGTGAATAAGAGAATATCTTCTGTTATAACACTCGCAACAAGAAAATAAAATTGCGTAAAACATTCTTCAAAACAGACAATATTATTCCCTGATAATAAAATGTAGAGAAATTTAGGGATAGTGACTGTTGTGATTAATATGTCTACAAAAGACAAATTGCAAATAAAGAGATACATTGGATGATGTAAATGTAACTCCATAAATATTGTTGTGATTATAGAAGAATTCACCAGAACAACAACCACATATATCAAGAAAAATAAACCGGAAACAAATATCTTACAGTTTGGATAATCATAGAGTGCCATAATGTAAAAAAAATTCACTGATGTCTGATTCTCCATTATTTATTTTTCTATGCTCTAGAAAAAAAATAAGACATTTCATTTAATAAAAACTCTGTGTTGAATTTAGAGAACAATTGTTACACATTATAATAATAATAATTTGTAGTGTAAACAAGATCAGTTATTCTGGATTTGTCTTCTCCAACCAATTTAAATCCTACTGAAATGTTGTTTTTTATTCAATAAAATTCAATTATATAATATATTAACATCTATAACTTTTAATTGCTTAGTCTGATAACTTATCTAAGAATATTATTATTATTATTATTATTATTATTATTATTATTAAAATGACATAAGCTTTGAATTGAGTCTAAGCATGTCATTGCTATTATATGTTTTTGCTGCCATATGCTGTTGGTATTTTAATGAATAAACATCATTAATTACATTAAACATACATTATTTATCAATATTGTGTACACATCAGTATAAATGCAGACAATTTATGAGTATAGCATATAGATTGANGAACAAGATCACACCTCAGTGGGTGCATCTGCATACTGATGTCTGTGATATTGGAACCACCCAAATTGATACATGAAATATGTTTCCTTTTACTATGTAGAGTTGTATTCATCTATTAATTGAGACATTTATTTTTTACTTTAACTGATGACCCTTTGATAGTACACAATACTTCCACCAACAGTCAAATTTATGCAATTGATCATTATCCTTTATTTCATTAATTTTCAATACAATTTTCACGTCTAATACAGCTAGAATACATTTCCATGATTTGTGCATATGTTTATACGTATACATATATGTATAGCTTGGAACAGAGAAGGTAGAGGGTGATATGATAGCAGCTGTCACATATATCAAGGTATGTCAACAGGTGGAGGAAGGGGCATATTTCAGAGACAGAGATGTAGTAGAATGCAAGGGCATGCATATAAACTTGAGAGTGTTAGGTTCAGGGGAAATGTGTGAAAGAATTACTTCACTGAAAGGGTAGTTGATGAGTGGAATAGCCTCCCATCGGAAGTGGTGGAGGCTAATACTACATGTGTAAGCTACAGTGTAAGCATGCTTGGGATAAATATAAGGGTATTCTTATAGGGAGTCTCAAAAAAATTAGAAAATAAATTTGGGTTGGTATACTTTTAAATACACAATGGGGCAAACTGGATGGGCCATGTGGCTCTTATCTGCCGTCACTCTCTATGTCTCTATGTTTCTATGTTACGTTACTCAGAGGAAAAGCACTACAAAGAATTAGGAATAAGAGAGGGAGGCATCTGCCTTGCAGGTTCTCACTGTGCTCTCCAATGTCCCCATTAAGGCATGCCCCTTCATATTAATGAATGCTTATCTAGAAAATGATAATTATATGGCAGAAAACTGCCATAAATAATTATTAATGTATAAATACATAATTTTGCATTTAGCTCATACTGGCAATTATAATAGTCAAAACTCCAGACTGGCCATAACTGACAAGACAAGCTGGCATGTGTGGGACACAGAAATATTCAGCATGCCCTGTCACTGTTACTGTCCCCGTAAGTATAAGGAACTGGGCCAGTATCCCCCCATTTCTTCCCACATGCACAAACATATATAAATCAAGAACAAGCTAAAGAAAAATTATTTTACTCACCAGAGCAATGTGTCATGTGTGATCACATGGGCTGGCACCACAAGTATGACAGCGGTGTGGAAGGTCGGCTGTCCTGTCACTCACTACAAGTACCAGATTGCCTTAAAGGCACATTTTTATTTTTTCAAATGTTCTCAAAACATCCATTTTGTCATGTTTATTTTGTGATAAATCACAGTTTTAGCAAATCATACACCTTGCCCTTGGTGTTAAGAGGTGATGTTTCCTAATTCTAATATATTGGCACGCTGTTATATACAAAGCTTCACAGTGTAAAGTCATTACCTTGCATGCAGAACATATTATATATATTGTGCACCTCTCATTGTAACATGGTTTTTTCTTGTCTTTTACGCCCTTGCTTCCAATATGTAGAAATCATCTTTGTGGACAGTATGTAAAGGAATTTTTGCTCCATGTAAAAATCACAAATAAAATGCATCTCTCACCCTGCAGCATTTATTTTTTCTTCTTTTATTTTTTAAGTTGTCAACCTAATGCAGCATTAAAAACCTTATTCAGTTGCAATTTGAAGGAAACATATTTATTCGATAGATTTACCTAAAAATATACAGAACTTTTACACAATTTCTCTTTAAAACTTTTCTTATTATTAATTCAAGATAATTTTTCAAATTAGATTTTTTTTTAAAGAAAAATATAAACCAGGCCTCTTATTATTATGGAAAATAATTCTGGTGAAATATATTGGAGTTATGTCATTACCTTTATATTTTCATCTATGATGGTTATTTATGTTCTGCTACTGTTTATATAATATAATTTCTCACAAAAAAAATGACCTACAGGGAAATTATACTGATTGGGATTACATTCACCCACAGCTAGTTTAATGAAATAGATAATAAGATTATAAATAAATATTTTAAAATTTTTGTACTGAAAGTGCCCCCCTCAGCTTATACTGGAGTCATTGTCCTGGATCATGCAGGGATGTGAGCACGCTGCTGGGTCTGCGTTACAGTTATCAGTCCACATAGCCTGAATCTGCCTTGCAGCCTTCTTAGGTCTCCTGTTGTGTGTCAGTGTTTTCCTCTCTGTCCCCAGATACCAGAGCTTCACACACTGCTCAGAGCTATGGGGGGGGGCAGCATGACACTTACATGCAGCATGCCACTCACCCACCACACTGAGCCCACAGAGCTGACACAGGCATGATGGTGTTCTGTATGGGTTCCCCTATATAGGGGAAGATCGATAGGAGCTGGGACATAGATACCAGAGACAATGCAGCATTATGGGGGCAATGATTTATTAGTGACATGATTTCACATGGGTGACAGACAGACTTATACTGAGTCCATAAGTTGTCCCAGTTTTTTAGGTGAAATTAAGTGCCTCGGATTATATTCGGGTCGGCTTATACTCAAGTGTATACAGTAAATTAGCCACTGGCTGTTCAAAGACCATCAGTGCATGGGTGCCTTTGATTGGTTTGGTTTTTTATCTAGAACTAGAAAAATATAAAAACCTAATACCCCCATATGGTGCACATGTGTGTGTACTGTGGAAAGCCTGTTCCTGTGGTGTTCCTGTTCATATGGATAAGAAACACCACTGACATTTTTTTAACATTTTTTTGAAAGCCCGGCAGTCCCTACATGTACCCCACAATTCCTCAGGATGGCAAGGTTTTACTGATTCCGTCCATGGGGTTAGAAATATATAACTCTTCCTTTTCAAGCAATAAGGGAAGAAAACTGCCCTTATTGTTCCAAAATGAAGCATTAAGAGCTTTATAAATAGAGCCCACAGTGATCAATGTGAATCCTCTACCCAGGAAGATAATTCTACATTATAGAATGCAATGACTAACTTTACTAAGACAAACAATTACAAACACACATCAAGCACAGCCAAGAAATTGAAAGGGGTAAAAAGTTAAACCCCCCCCCCCCAACAAGACAAATAGTAGCTACAGGGGTTACAGCAGTTGTACTTGTGACCAAGCCTCTGAGCCAGGGGGGCAAACAGCTGCCAATCACTACAGGATTAACTGCATCCCTGGGTCAGAAAGAATCTATCATGAACTCAGTTTTATGTATATGCTAGTTCTCATACATGAAAAGGACCATGTGACTCGCAGTGTTTGTCCAGCGGCAGGAGAAGGAGATTCAAGTATCATAACAGTGTCTCTGTTTTGATCTTTGTAAAATATTGCTTGTGAGGGAAAAAATTAAAATAGCATTAAATAAGCGTTTTGTGAGAAGTTACAGACTGGTTGATTTATAACTAAAGCTCTGTAAGAGATTCAGAGAACATAATGGTATTTTGTGTCTCAGTTTGTTGTACAACATGTGAGATGAGAGGGGAAGATTGAATTTAGAATGGCCAAGTTTAGATCAATCCTAATTATATTGCAACATGGTTTTGCTCAGATCTGCACGTCCTTGGAGTACTAGTTTTAAACATAGAGGAAGCCTAAGATTTTACACCACTTCAGATCAGACCAGTTTGTCTTACCCTGTACGGAAACAACCTATGTTGAAAAGGCATTCTTTTTTTGGCATATTGTGTTGTGGAAATCTGTTGGTCAAATGTAGCATTGTAATGTACCTACTGTTATACAAGGTCTACACTAACTCATCAGTTTAGGATATCAGGTATGGGTTGAAAAGCTTTGTTAAGTCATTACAAGAACAAATAGTGACATTTGTCACTGACATAACACACCAGTTTGGCAAAACTTTTTTTTAATTCCATGAAAATCTCATGTCCATAAATCATGAGTGTCTACCTCCAAGTGTCCTCCACATAGATGTGTAGCTTTAATACAAGTGGAACATGTATTTGTTGTACCAATTTTTTACTTTTTTATAAAGTGTACAATAGAGTGTTGGCCATAAGTACATGGTTAACCTTAAAATCATTATTCCAAATATTTACTAAGATAGCATCACCCACTGGGATTCGATCAAAGATTTCTCAGATAAAATGAAAACTAAACATCTCATGGCCTTCAAAGCCTAAATTTACTAAAAAGGGAGATTGCAGGGAGATTGAAATGTAGGTATGTTGCCCATAGCAATCAATCAGATTTGGCCTCACATTCCATCCCAATTTTTCAATCTCCCTGCTTAGTAAATTTAGGCTTGTCACATATGTCCAAAGTTGATATAAATGCCATATATACTCGAGTATAAGCCAAGTTTTTCAGCACAATAAAATGTGCTACCCTTGGCTTATACTCTAGTGTATACAGTAGGCATGATGCTGGGATGTGCTGCTGGCTCTGTCTTAGTTATCAGTCCCCATAGCCGAACCCCGATCACATCAACCGGCTCTATGCACTTTTCATTCCCTCCACTGCTGCCAGATCAGGCACTCGGAGTGCAGCTGGCATGGTCTAGCGTTCAGGAAGCACAGCCTTAGCTGCAGCACAGCTGCACATATTGCTCACAGCTAGATGGAGCTAAGATAAAGGAGGGGGAGACCGTGACACTGGCATTCAGCATGCCACTCACCAACCACACAGAACTGACACAGGCATGATAGTGTGCTGTATGGGTTACAGCATGGTACAGGAATTTTACATTGCCTTATATGGTCAGGAGACAGTAGAGACATATAGAGGAAGATCTATAGGAGCTGGGACATAGAGACAGAGACAATGCAGTCCTATGGGGGCAATGATCCACCAATGATATGAGTGACATGAGCCTTTTACAGGGAGGAAAGAAACATACTGGGGGGGAAGGGTTATACGCAAGTCAATAAGTTATCCCGGTATTTTTTTTGGTGAAATTAGTTGTCTCGGCTTATATTCAAGTTCAACCTCTGGTTTTGAAAACGAAGTCATACTTAAAAGACACACTAGCAGCCATTAATAAAATAGAAAATGTAGAATGGAATGAACAATGCCTACTAGCTACAGCGGACGTCACGTCACTATATACCATCATNAAACACACAGATGGAATAGCGGGAGTCCAAAAGGCGTTAGACACCACACAAACCCACTTTAACGATTTCATCTTAGAAAGTATAGATTTTATACTAAATAATAATTACTTTCACTTCAAGGATACCTTCTTCGTACAGAAGACGGGGACGGCGATGGGGGCGAAATTCGCCCCCAGTTACGCTAATCTATTNCTCGCCAATTGGGAGNATAGTACCATCTGGGCACCGCATCCCTGGTCCANGTACCTCAAGTTATGGACCAGGTACATTGACGATGTGTTACTAGTCTGGGAAGGCCCAGAAG
>JABWIB010011385.1:5322-19121 GCA_016617825.1 Platyplectrum ornatum | reverse complement strand
GTAGTGACGACATGTACAGAGGGGGGCGCCAGGACAAAAAAGTAACATGTTATCATGCTAGNCATGGTGGCATTTAACATGACCTGACCTCGTTTACAATGCTTAGCACGTCGTAGAGGACAAGGGCGGAAGAAGTGACATTGAGGGGGAAATAGGATAGGTAGGAATGGGATAGATAGGAATGGGATAGATAGATAGATAGTGTTGAATTCAGTATACAAATCTAACCTTAAAGTCTTGTATGTGACTTTGAGAGGAGCAGGAGATGGTCTGAAGACTGACAGTTAAGTTTGCATAACACTGTAATTATACACTGTAAAAGTAATATGCTGTCAGTGAAGGACAATGTAGTTTAAACCTCTGCTAATCAGTGCTTTGGGGATAAGTATTGGTCCAATTGCCATTCCTTTATTCCCATGAGGTAAGGCTGTTGTGCCCCCTTGGATCAGATGCCACCCTAGGNACATTGCCTATATTACCTATATTACCAGACCTCTGCTGTATCCGACCTCCCTTTACCAGAACTGAATTCCAGAGGATTCATATTCTGGTAATGTGGAGCTTTATGTGCATGTGCCCCGTGTAACCAACTTGGTAATATTACATGTTTTTAGGAGGAAGATGTATTTAAAGAAAAAAGGAAAATGTAAGAGAAATATATACAAGCAAAATTCTTGTTTTACACAATCAATTTCTGTCTCTTGGAAAAAGACATTAACTCTACATCAGTATAATATTTAGAACTTTTTTTTTACATACCTTATATATTTTAGGCTAAAAAAAGGAAATTGAATTATTGAGAAATATTTCTAGTGTGCATTACCTATGTATTTTCTATGTATTACAACTGACAATCATTTTAGTCAAGTTTCTAAACTTTGTTAATATATTCAGTATAAGTTTAGCACTGTGCTATATACTGCTTTGGCATGAGTANTTCCACAATTTATAAACCATTTTCAATGTTCTGTGCTGCAGTGACATCTTGTGGAATAAATGCATTGGTACCCTTTAGTCTTCTATTTTAGTAGAACAAATAAATAGAAAATAATGACTGGTACATTTGGAACTGTTGAAGGGAAATACAATTTGTGATTTCCATAGTGTTGCCTTCCAGTGGTCAAATTAAATAGTAAATTCAGATTCCATGAATAGTATTTGTGGTTTATCCAGGGTATTGGAGTAATTACAAATATGTATTTGCAAATGTGTGTAATAGATGTTTCTGCATTTTCTTTTACAGATAGAATGGAATATAATGTGTTACTGGTTAATTGCAGTGGTGCTTGGGCATTTTTTCAATTTTTTTTTGTTCAACTTTGCCCCTGTCTTTCTTGCCCCTGCATTTGACTAACTTACAAACTGATCTGAGCAAGTGGTACATTTTCTGTCTATATTTTAATATTAGTTTTAAAAGCATTGCTAGATAATGATATTTTGAGGGTGTGAAAATAGTAACATAGGTTACACTTAAGCAATAAATGAAAATTGTAATTTTTTTATTTGAATACAGTCTAGTCTATAACCTACTGTATATAGTCTGGAACATGTTAAAATCTACATAGTTTCCCCATTATAAATTGCATACAGCAGTTGTATCCATTACTATGAATGCAATTTTTAACACTGGGTCAAACTATTATCACCATTGGGTTATCCCTTGTGTTGTATTAAAAAGTGACGTGCTACACTTGTATGTGGTTTCAATTTCTCTATATCACAGTGGATGTTTAGGACATCAGAAATACTTTTTTTCACAGTCTGTTTTGTCATGCCAATGTATTTTTTATCACATGGAGAGGAAATACAGTAAATTACAGCTTGTATCTTCAGTGTCTTATGAGGATGTCAACAAGACCTTACACTCTGTGATGCTCAGCATAGTTTGAGTAACTTGTTGCTGCTACAAGTTACGCTGCAGCTACTTTTATGTATCATTTGTGTGGTATTAATGTTGAAGGAATTAAGTACTGTATCTGATTTAAAAAATTTAACAATAATTCCCAATATTGTATTTAGTACTAATGCGTACAAATGAAATATATTCCAAATAAAACAGTGTTATTAGTGGTGTATGACAGTATTCTATACATTTGATAGACTCATTGTCTGCATGATTTTGCTAACATACAAGGTACAGATTTTTAAATATACAGAACTATTTTACAAGGAACAGAGAAAGTCCGGCGCTCCATACCAAACAATATATATCACTATGTGTCAGCACATACATATAGAGGAGGTTTAGTTCACAATATAGCTATATCAGGTTAAGCTCACCTGCCAAGCGTCAAGGCACCTCCAGTAGGTGAGTCCCTAATCATGTTGCATTATGTGTAACCAGGATGTCTGTAGTAAGACAGCCCTCCATTTGAAAGTGTGCAGCAGCCATATTGGGGAGTGGTCAAGCTCCCATAGAAAACTAGTATCAGTAGCAAAAAAGAGAGAGAGAGAGAGAACTATTTTACAGTTTAGGTGATTTACCCAAATGACTTATCTTAATCGTGGAAGTCTAAACTGTGGAAGTCTGAATCTGGACCAGACTGACCTGACCCTATACTGGCCCTATACCGACCCTATACTTTTTACAGCAAATGACTTCATATGTTGCTGGCTCTGTCTAGCAATGAATTGTCATTATGTAGAACTGTCTGGTGTTGGGGAGTGACTTAGGACCAAGTCCAAACTTCCACACATCTCAGATCGCTTGAGCAAGTACATACTGAGCGAGTGTGAAAATACCATTTACACATTAGAATCCACTCTGAATGATCCTCATTTCCACATTGCAATCCTTTATAGGGGGGTGACAAGTCACCTTCCATATAGCATGTAAGCAGGTGTACAGGGGAGTCATTTAAATCAAACCTTAGGCAGTTTGAATCCAGTACTCCTTTAATGTCATTGTTCAATTTCTGTTCCAAGTGCAGTTCTAAACAGCTACAGGTTTGATTGTGCCTCGTCTTGGTAACACATTCCCTCCACTCTCTTTGTGGATCTTACCAGACAAATGTTCTTGTGCAAACTGGGTGGCTATAATGTGCACTGTAATATACCTCCCAACATTTGGGGACAAAATTGCCCCACCCCCAGTCCACCCAAGTCCTGTGCCCAATCCGCACAAACCCGCCTCCAGTCCGTTAAGNCCCGTCCCTTTTCCGCCACGGGAAATTTTACCTTTAAGGGCAACAAATTGGGATTATTATTATGGAATGGTGTTAAGTGCAATAATGTCCTAATATTTACTTTGTTATTTACTATTGTAAATATTTTTTAATTTTTNATTTTATTGATACTATGTTTATACTTGAGTATTGTGAAGACAAGTGTCAAATATTGGATCATGTCTAAATTTTCTTCCGAGTGAAATGATCATGCATCCCTTTCCATTTGAAAATAAATGTCANTCTAAATCTTCTAGAACTAAAGCATGCACTGCAAGATTTATAGTATTTGACAAGCCATCTTCCATATGTGAAAATGTCAAGGTAATTACTAGAGGGCTGTAAATAGTAATGGCCATTTTATCTAGAATTGCCAAGGAGTGCAACCTCCCTACAAGAAACTATTAATGTGCAATTACCAGAAAATATTGTGAAAAATGGTTTGTAGAATGAAAAAAGTGACTTATAAAACTGTAAATGGATTGTTTCAATAAAGGTCATAGATAGAAATAGCTTCTAGAAGAGCTAAATGTACTTTTTAATTACACAGCTAAGTCACACTGAGCATGTTTTTTTTTTTCATATATTCAAGCTAAGCAAGATTTGCAAGCTGACCTGCCACGTTTGCATTTTATCCTTACGGTTGTGATGACATTTGCTCTAATTAGCGGATTACAGTGCATGGGATAGTATGATTGGTTTTTACGTCTTCAATTGTTTGGTTCATATTAAATAGCTTAATATGAATTTGTATTTTTATAGTCATTAAAAATATGTTACTGATTTTATACATTTGACTGTATCAATTAATTCAAGAAAACCTAGGTACAACAGACTCAAATTATCAACTTTATGCATAAAATGTATTTCTACCATAAAAATAAATATTTTCAGCATTATTCAGTTCACTAAGTTAGATTTTTTAATCCATTGTGGGAGGTCTGAGGGGACATGAAATGGAGTCTTGCGGAAAAAAGGTAGCACCTGTAGTAAATCTTATAATTGTTTTCATGTATTGCAATAGAGACTAGCAACATTCTCCCTAATGGATTCCCAATACTCTCCTCTTAGTGAATTTAGGCCCAGGTCTCTCTCCCAAACAAATTCACAGGGAAACCAGGATCCAGAGTCAGCTCTCATCAGAGAGTGGTAGATAGTGGAGATAGTCCCTTTGCTACCCATAGATCCTGTGCATAAAATTTCAAATATTTGCCTGTAAGGTGTGGGTCCTGGTTTGGGACTGGATAAACCTTTTTTTTTTTTTTTTTTTTTTACAAATGCTGGAATAAAAAAGAGATGCAAAGGTTAGGGTCTGAGCTACCTGCAATATGGGAAAATCATACATTATTTTTCCATTTCCATGGGATATTGAGGGACTATAGAGCACCTGGAGTTATAAGTGGATAGGAGACATGGGTAAAGGATAAGGGTCAAGGTTACCAGGGTCAGGGAACCTCCCTTCTGGGTGCCCTATACTTTTTTCCCCAGGTTATGGGGAATGGGTTTGTTTCTGACCCCTTTCTTATTCAGAGAGGAACATAACAACATTTTCCCTGTCACCCCTCCATTTCGAAGTGGCACTGGAACAACTTGCTGTTGCATTGCACATATCACCGATGTTCACTAGAGTTCGGCTGCTGGCTTGAAGCTTTCAACCTCAACCAATAGAGGCTATTGTTTCCCTTATCTTGGCCAATTGGTTGTCTTTTCCCAGTATCTGAACTGACCTGCTCTTACTGTGTGTCATAGTTATGGGCGCAAAGCGGGCCATTCTGAAGCAATTAATTAATCCATTAATCCTCAGCACTTTTCCTGACTATGGCAAAAAATATGTTGCTAGAGCTTATCTACCTAGACAGATCAACTACTCACCCCGATGTGGAGGTGGGAGCTGTTTCCTTTTATAAGAAATTAGGTATTTACTTGGGGACCTATTGTTGGAACAATGTACTCGTATATTATTGGTTATTCAAACCCACAACATGATTTTTACTCTGTGCTCCTGTGTAACTGGCAGCCTCTAACTAGTGTTTTTTCCACTTATTATTCATATCTGCTACTATGGATGTATCGCAAATGTTTGATGGGAGCATTGTCTTATTCTTGGTTATTAATATTTTTCTCCTATCCAAGTGGTCTACATGCCTGGATCTTACCTAACATGCAATTATGTGATTTATTTATCTGATGATATTGCTAATTTTGTGGTGACAATATTTTGTACCTCTGCACTACGTATGCCTTTTGTATGGTATCACTATGACCCTCATACTATTGTTACATTTGTATGTCGTGCATTGTTCTTAAATGCTTGTAACAGGGTTACCTGGTGGTGTAAAACTTTGAGTTAATAATGTCAGGTGATAGAATATTTAACAAAAATAATGTAAAGCTTAGATCAGAAATGCTCAGTAACAACTAACTTCCTCCCAATTGCTGTTATCCTAAGGAACCACCTGGGTTTCTGCCTTTCAGGACTTGACCATCAGTACAGTTGATGGCAAGTGCAAGATCCATACTGGTCAATTAATAATCCTGGAGAATCAATAATTAATATTTCTTACTGAAATGTACACTTCCCAGTACAAAAGTCATATTGTGAAAATGGATCAGTGCCCAGAATTTATTTGGAGGACCCAATGTTGGAGTATATTGTAGTAATTGATTAAATTTTTGTGCTGCAACACAGGTAGCAAGTGTGCTTCTATCTCTTCTAGCATACAGATGATTTGTGGCTCATTGATTGGATTGCCATCATTGGCATCCATGGGTGGCATCCATCATTGGCATCCATTGGCATCCATGATTGGATTGCCATCATTTGCATCATGGGCCCAGATGCAAAAGGTCAGCTTACAACAAAAATAACATTTTAATATTATTACATTTGAATCCATTACACACATTATGGTAATAATAGCACTTACACTTAAACAGCAACAGCGATGCAATTAATACTATAGTGAGTAATGGTGACTGCTGCGAAACTTGTAGACACTGATGCCAGACCCCCACACTTTATTGCAACCATAGTTGCTGTGTAAAGAGAGCACAACAGGAGATTTGCAAGAACAAAAGAAGATGTTTGTTTGAAAATTAATTTGTCACTTGAAGGAGAATTACAGCTTATTATGAATTAATTTCTTATTTTTGTCTTCTAGGAGGAANAATTGTGTGTGTATATATATATATATATATATATATATATATATATATATACACAATACAGGGAGTTCTATCACAAATTTTATATAAAGAACCACAAGTACCCCTCATGTACCCCCACATGTGCCCCTAATAAATTTAACTTGGCTATTGATTTACTAAAGTACACAAGAAATCTGACATTGAAGAGACATTTTTTAAAAGGGGTTAAAACGGAGGAGGCAAAAGTTTTAGATACCAGTAGGGGTACAAAATTGAAACCTAGATCGAAGTTCTACCCCCTAGAATCTAGAGGGAGTCACATTGAATTATTTCAGGAAATGGTAAATAAAGACTAGACTATTCGGTACCTAAAATTGGCACAAATCTGAAACCAGAAGAAAAGAGGGCTTTGAAAGAACTTATGGCAGATACATCCATTGTTATAAAACAAGTGGATAAGGGAGGAGGGGTTGCGATTTTGGACAGATCATACTATATAGATGAAGCTTTGAAACTACTTGGTGATCAGTCGTTTTACCTCAAATTGGAAAACGATCCGACTGTTAAGTTCATAGACCGCCTAGAGGCCCTTTTAAATGAAGGACTTTTGACAGGAAGTATAAATATTGAATATATGAGTTTAACTATTTAAGTAACAAAACCCCCCGTATCGCAACATTCTATCATCTGCCTAAATTACATAAAGACCCACATAGACCACCAGGGCGCCCGATCGTTTCCAGGATAGACTCCATAACCTCAAGAGTATCAGAATTTGTGGACCTATATATCAAGAAATGTGTAACACAACTTGAGTCTTTCCTCCAGGACTCTACAGAAGTACTAAAATCAATGCAAAGTATTGAATGGAAAAATAATTATAGTCTATGTACCATAGACGTATCTGCGTTATACACTTCAATACCCCATAAAAAAGGTCTAGCTGTTCTTGAAGAAGTCCTGGGAAGAGATCCCGAGATTAGTGAAGAACTTAAACAGTTCATTCTAGAATGTGCCCAATTTGTCTTAGAAGCAAATTATTCCACTTTTCTAGAGGTCTTTTACCTCCAGATATCGGGTACAGCTATGAGCACAATTTTCGCTCCCAGCTTCGCCAATCTCTATATGGGAAGCTGGGAGCAGAAATATGTGTATGATAAATGGTCACCATTGCCCATAGTGTACTTCCGACGATATATTGACGACATTCTGCTAATCTGGACAGAGTCTGAAGAAAGGTTCAAGAATTTCATTCTAGAACTAAATGAGAATACATATGGTCTAAAATTTACTGCCAACTTTGGGGGACCAAAGGTTGAATTCCTTGATTTGATATTGGAAGGAGTGGAAAACATGGGCCAAATCCGTACTTCCACATTCTTAAAAGAAGTTGATGCCAACAGTTATTTAGATTTTGAGAGTTGTCATCTGGATCAGTGGAAAAACAATATTCCCTATTCACAATTTGTCAGGCTACGTAGAAACTGGTTAGAACTAAATAGCTTTGACGAAATAACAGAGATTTATAGAGGCCGATTTTAAGAGAGGAACTATCCTTGGTCATTGGTAGAAAAGAGCATAACCCGAGCTAGAAACTTAGATCGGCGCCCACTTTTAGAATATAAACTAACTTTAGTAAAGCAGGAAATGAGATCAGAAAAATTATCTCCAAACACTGGGGGATTTTAAAGATGGACCCCATATTGGGGTCACACCTTTCAGACAAACCAGACATCATATATAGAAAAGCCAAAACAGTTAAATCTAACCTTGCCTCGAGTTTATTAAACCACCATGAGGAGAAAAAGAAAACACATTTGGAAATAAATGGCTCTTTTCCTTGCAGCTCATGTAAAGTATGCAAATATCATCACCCCGACAAAAAAACATTTAAGGATTCAGAAAATGCTAATACTTTTTATATAAAAAATTATGCGAATTGTAACACTACACATGTGATCTACCTATTAGAATGCCCCTGCGGCCTTCGATATGTGGGCAAAACAAAACGCTCATTCAAGATCAGAATGTTAGAACACATAAGAAACATCACCAATAAAATCCAAAACCACAGTGTCCCAAGACACTTTTTACAAGTCCATAATGCCAACAATACAGGACTTAGTTAAAATAATAGAGGTGGTGAAGCTGGACAGTAGGGGGGGGAGACAGGTTATTGCAGTTATCCAAGAGGGAAACGTATTGGATCCATACACTCAATACCCTCACCCCCATGGTCTAAATGAAGGCTTTGACCTTATTCCATTTCTATAGTGCTAAGTGTTTTCCATATTTATATCTTTTTTATATATATATTTTTTGAAGGGGTTAAAAACAAACATGCGGTACTATTAGCTGATGAATTGCCACAATACTGAATATCAAGCATTAAATTGCTTTGGTCTCCTTAGTAAAAGAAGTTTTGAAGGAGAGTGGTAGAATCAGCGTTCCTCCTTAGTAACTGATATAGCACAACAAATGCTGATATGTCTGTTTCTTTGAAACAGTAAGTAACACGCTAAATGAGCGGCTGTTGTCTTCAGAAGACAACAGAAGACTATTATTCTCAACAGATTATTTCTCTGTTGAGTTAGCAACAGTTGACATCGGGTCTATATATTTTTCTGATTGGTGCTCTCTCCTGTAATCGGCTTTAATAACATGTCTTCCTTCTGTTGTTAGTAACAAATGATGTAAAGCTAGAGGATTTTTTCGATTGGCTCTCCCTCGGTAAATGGTTTGAAGTTAATAGAAAGGCGGATAATGGGTTGGTTTATATAAGGAATTAGTAGAGTGGTAATATAATGAAGATAATATTGTTATTTAGAGATAAGTTTTATAGGGCTATTCCTTTTTTAATGTTACATCTTTCACNGACATTGCAGTTCCGGTTTGTGAGTATATAAATGCGTGACAGAAGTTTCTCCACACACCCCCTGACGAAGTCATTCGACGAAACGCGTAGGGGTGGAGCAGTCACCGGAGCCTCGGATCTTTGCCCCACGGAGTACACGGACCACAAGCCTCACCACCAGCTGGATACTTGTGGACACTTGTGGAACGGACATGGTGAAGTACCCACCGTGGTGGATTTTTATACTACATGTTATNACACAAAGATTTTATTTGGTACGCGCTATGATATTGCGCTTTTTATGAATTAAAAAGTATTTTTTTACTATACCATGGAGCGCCCCCTGTTTTCTGTTTTATTTTAGTAAATTGTACCACAGTCTCATTCCAAGGTTATTGGAAGGGGAGCAGCGATCTGGCTACTTATCTGGATCTGGTGTCACTATCTTAAAGAATTGAAGAGGACTCTTCTATCAGCATTCACATAACTTAAATCATTGGGATTCTTAGTCCGACATCTCTGGTTGCACACCTATATTATTGTGTGTATATATATATATATATATATATATATATATATATATATATAAAACTATANATGCTCACTAATGGTCTTCATTTTATAAAATCTCTGGTTGCACACATATATATTTTTGTGTGTATATATATATATATATATATATATATATATATATATATAAAACTATACATTTTATTTCAGACTTTTGTCTGTTGTTCCATCCTGTCTGTTGTTCCATTGTGGTGCATCCTCTTCTTCCTCTTGCCTCTAATGACAATGCTCACTAATGGTCTTCATTTTATAAAATCTCACATGACCATCCGTCAGAGCTTATAAAAAGAGGATGATTAGTGAGAAGTATCATTGCAACCAATCAGATTCTAGCTAACATTTTTTAGCATGCAATGGGAAAGTGAGAGCTAGAATCTTATAGGTTGCTATGGGCAATATCCCACTTTTTCTTTTTCCATTTTTTAGTAAATATAGGCATATGTGTCCGCATATACATACAGAGGAGGATGGCTATATTGGGTTAAGCTCACGTGGTGGGCATAGCATACTTAGGCAGCTGGCTTTTTGTTTCAATATGTCAGTTTACAAATAATCCATTAGCTTCTTTATGTAGCCTTAGAAATCATTACAGATACAGTTTCTTATTCAAGGACACACTCTTGTTTCCAACCCTTTTTAAGAATTTATTCAAAATGAATTGATTATCTGTATTCTTCCTCATTACTCTTCCTCATTGCCTATGATTGCTTTACATAATGCAGCATTAAATATTGAAATTGTCTGAACTCTCCAGAGAAAACAGAAAAAAAACATTAGTTACTGGCACATCGTTGTTATTTTTGAAACAAGCTTTTGTCTTAAGCAGAATTTTGTCACATAATAATAATGCACATTCTACTTTTACACAATATGCACGTACAGTGCAACAAAATATGTTAGTACTATACAAATGTGGATAAAAACATTAATATTAAGTGTTTTACACTTATTTGAGGTGAAATTACAATATTTTAATTTTAGATACATTAATGCAGTACAAAGGTATTGGGTTGCATTCTATCTTCTTGGCTTATGTATTCTTTAATTGTAAACATTGCTGTAAAATATGACTGTAACACTAGATGGCACATTCTGCCTGCTGTTGATATATAGTGAAATGAAGCAAATGGGGGAAAAGAGACTATGAATAAATACATAACTGAAATAGATAAATCAAGCATATTAATTATGTAACTGTTGAAGTTCAATAATGCAATACGTAACCTGATGCCATTACATCTGATTTGGAAACCATTGCCTACGTATACATACCCCGATGTACAAGAAAGGTTCTATAAATCTTTTTATTAACATTCTGCTGCATTATTGCAAAACAAGATCCAAATAATTACTTCTCACATTTACTCATCCAAAGTCATTAAAATGCAATGAGAATTAGTAGGGTTTGGTTAAATCATTTGAAGTGTTTCAGTTGTATGTGTTGATTTACAACTTACACTAATGTGAGTAACATAAAATCATTTTCATTATTTTCACTGTATGTACATTTAGGCATTTGGGGGAAGATTCAATCCCGTGCGAAGCCCGGAAAAAGCGCGAAGTGCGCTTTTTCTCATCTCTTACGGTAGCAGAATCTCGCCAATTTTTATACGTGGCTCAATGAGCCGCGAATGATGAAACGCAAGTTTTCCTGCCTTACGCAAATAGCATAAGGCTGAAAACATCGCGCAAAGGGACATNGAATCGGCCCCTTATTGTCATTTTGTAATTTGTTTGTTGTTACAATTGATTTTACATCACTTTACAGTAATTCTGTGTGTTTGTTATATACAGTAGGTAAATTGTCAGTTTAAAGGTGTGAAAACTGAATAGAAAATGATCGTAACTATATTAAGAGCAACTTATACGTTATTAAAGAAAATAGTTGTCCACCAAAAGTTGCTATGTAGCTGTGTAGTCACAAATGTGTGGTCACAACACTATATATANAGCTGTGTAGTCACAAATGTGTGGTCACAACACTCTATATATATATATATATATATATATATATATATATATATATATATTGTATTTTGTATATCACGCAATCCAGATCATGTGGAAGTAACATACATATTGCAAGGCGATGTACATTTTACTTACGACACATCATATATACACAGCTTAATGGTGTCCTAACAATAACAATCTTCTATCCCCTATTTAAAATACTTATTGCCACAAGGCAAGCTTTACCCATTCCAGGCCCAAATCTGACCCTCACTCTACCTGATAGATGACACCATGGATCTGGATTGTCTCATATACAATATACACTGGATAACGTGTAACTATTGCTCTATCTGTGTATTGGATATGTCATATGTGGTCCAAATTGGTTGATTTATATTAAAAACAAGTGCAGTGTATGTATCAATGTAAAGTTGAGAATCATGTGATAAAATGAATGAATTAACATAGCTAAGTGTTTAGCTGCTAACTAATGGTAACTAAAACTGAGCCCTGTGGTACTCCAACACACATGGAAAGTGCAGGGGAGGTGGATCCAGACAAGTGAACATTGAAAGAGCGATTAGAAAGATAGGATGTAAACCGAAAGAGAGCTGTGTCCTGAATACCTAGTGATTGTAACATTTGTATGAGTAGTGAGTGGTCAACAGTATGAAAAGCAGCAGAGAGGTCCAGGAGAATTAAGAGAGAGTAAGGACCTTTGGATTTAGCAGTGTTTAGATNATAGTGAGGGCAGATTCAGTGGAGTGTTGGGAACTAAATCCTTACTGAAGAGGATCCAGAAGGTTGTATAAAGAAAGAAAGTCGGTCAGACGAGAGTAGACTAGTCTCTCAAGCAGTTTAGATGGGCATAGAAGTAGGTAAATAGAACAATAGTTAGAAGGAGAGTTTGGGTCAGAGTTTAGTGATTTTTCAGAATTGGAGTGATTAGCGAAGGCTTGAATATGGACGGGAAGGTACCAGTGGAGAGAGAGAGAGATCGTAGATTACAGTTAGGGATGGAATTAACACAGATGATAGACTTCGACTAACTTGTGAAGTACGGGATCAAGAGGACATGTAGATGAGAAAGAAGAGAAGAAAAGAGTGGATACTTCCTTCTGATTTGTGGGTTGGAGTGAAGACATAGTCCGAGAGTGTGTAAGAGATGGATTGCATGTTAGTAGTGGAGGAAGAGAACAATTCCTGTCTGATCTTGTCAGTCTTGTCCTTAAGGTAAACTGCAAGATCTTGAGCACTGATGGATGTGCCTATTAACTGTCCTGGAGCACACTGTGAACATTGTTATGATAACATTTATATTGTTATGCCTTTCTATCATTTAGAAAAAGTTATGTAGCACAGGGTTATAAAGGTTAATGGGTATATATATATATATTATCTAAATATATATATTTTCAAAAAATTTTAAGCTCCTGACTGTTTTTCTGTGATGCATTGCTATATAGACCTCAATGTTTAATTTTGCTTCAAAGATAAACTGAAACAAATAATAGTAAATCATTTTATTTATCTTGAGAAATTCAGTGACAGAGGGAATATGTCCATCATAGCGTAATTGTAGTGTGTCATTTCCATTTTCTTTATCATTGGAACCCTTTCACCTTTGAAGCTGCCGCTCTGTTCTCAAGAGACCATAATACAAGTATCCGAGCCAGTGCACATGGTGTTGGCACACACATCAGACATTCCTTCACTCTTCCTTTTTTCTGTAATAGTCCAGTAATTCAGTGTACATATTTTGGTTAACTAAACACGATGGAGCTGATACAGAGTTATAAATCAGCAGCGGCGCAAATGCGTTCTTTAAAATGCATGCAGCCTATTACAGGTTCCGACAGTAGCAACTCTGGATATTGCATACTGAATATGAGGTACTTTTTGATACAGGCACATGGTAGATAGGATGGAGATATATAATACAGCTGCCTATACAAGTCTGCATGTGTCAGAAGTATCTTTATTTTATTATTATGCTTACATTAATATTGCTTTTTATTTTTGGCAAATTTTCTTATGTTATTAGCTGCAGTGAAAGTATTAATTAACTTTAATAAAGAACTTAAAAAAAATAAGAAAAAAGTCACAAT
>JABWIB010011384.1:0-11888 GCA_016617825.1 Platyplectrum ornatum | reverse complement strand
ACATTATGACACCTCATTGTGATTTAGATAGGGCTTAATTTCGGGGGAGGGCTTATTTTAGACAGTTTACTGTAAAATAGGGTAGGACTTATTTTCAGGATAGGTCTTATTATAGGGGAAACACAGTATAATTATCCATGGAGCTCACATTTTTATCTATCCTTAGAGACTTTTTTCATTAAGTAATACCGAACCCATTGAATGTTTAGGTCAAAGTATAAGTATGCTTGTCACTATGTTAGTAAAGGATGAAGGCATTAACAGAAAAGGTTGCTGCCGTTTTCATTCCATTCTGCTGATGTTGGCCACAAAAAAATNATTCAAAAATAACCCTGTACTTTGAAGTCAAGTTTGGAAAGTGACCAAGGATACTCAGAAGAAGGGGGTGGGGGNAAGAAACGGTGTAAAGCATCCGAACACATACAGCACCCTGTCACAAGGAAAGTTTTTGTCCCTCCTGCCAAGTTAAGCTTGGCCGCCCCTGTCCTTCTAAAGTTTATGCTGGCCAGGCGTCTATGCATGTCTCTCTTAAACTTCAACTTGCCTAGAGACCTGGAAACAGAGGAGCGGCTGTTTCAGTCGCTTGAGACTCTCTCGTAAGAAAAAAAAAGAAAGTAGGGTTCAACCTTATTTGTCCAAAGTGCAAGGTTTTTATTTGGAAGTCAGGGACAGACCAATTTGCAATGTTTGTGTCCTAAGGCTCACCGCTAATTAATTCTATCACAAATGAAGAAGATCGGGACAGAGTGTGCTAGATTGTAAATTATGTNTCAGAATAAAGATTGTCCTCATAATGAGATGCAGGTCTTTCAACACAGTCTTCTCCTTACAAAATGCTGGTGGAAGTCGATTGACATTGCTTTCATTGATATTATACACATTCAGTTGGTTTAACATTGCAAACCATTCTGATTGGCGTGTATTCCGTCTTTAGAATCAGTGGTGAAAGTTTCCAGATATCGTTATTTGNTTCTATGGCTGTGGTTCTCAATCTTTTTATGGTGTGTACACATTACCCATTATGGAATCAGGTCAGTTACCACTGACCAATCACATTCTGCCCCCATTAGCTATCTACTTTAAGATCAATGCACCCAACGCTCTGTGGAGGGGTGTCATAGGGGGAAGATCCATACTTAGCCCATAGTCCAGCCCATGCTGTATAAAGTAAATTTGAGGTCTCAGATGGCTCTATAATGTATGTGTGATATATTGGGTGTTAAGAATGCACAGTATACAGTATGAAATGTGTCATTCTCAGACTTAGACTTAATATTACCAGTATATATCCTTCGCAGAATCCTAATATACACTTTATATAGTGTGTCTAGTCCAGGACCCTATATTATGGGTCTGGGGATGGTGCACTATATAAAGTACATATCAAGTATAAAGAGGGTAAGAAAATAAAACATACTCTAATATGAGGTATATTAGGAGATGATACAATATGTACTATATAACTAAATATAACCCATATATATGTACTTTATATAGTGAACCTTCTCCACGCTCCAGTATACCCTACATTTAAAATTCCCCCTACAAAAATCCTATGTTTGCCACTGAAGCAAGTGTATAATATAGTATACTAAATGTATTTATAAATATAAATGTATCACAACATTACAAGTTTATCTTTTGGTGTCTTTTTGTGGAGTAACGATTATATAGTATGACAAAGGCATATTTTTACAGCACCATTAATGATAAGACGCATGTTGCTGAGGTGAAAGAAAAACACCAGGCCAAAAAGATGTATGATGAAGCCAGACGGCAAGGGAAGACCACGGCTCATGTCGGAACCAGGTGAGAAGACAATCCATGGCTGATCAGTGGGTCCTATTTCTTCATTTACAGCCTAAACCTTTTATTTCATCCGCTAATAACAGTAATCTCCTTCCGTCTTCTTTTGTCATCTTTCATGAGGTAGTCTTTTAAACCAGTAGCTTTGAATCTACAAACCTCATCATTACAAAATGGCTGCCTCCTAAATGAGTATATTATTAGGCAGTTTAACTTAGAGCAAGCAAGATGTTATTCTAATAACAGAGATAACATTTACATTGATAGCATTTCCATCACCACAGGGACAGGGAGACAGAGAAGTTCCGTGTTTCTATGAATGTGGAGGCTGGAGGGGACATTACCTTCACTCTGACCTATGAGGAACTTCTGAGAAGACACTTGGGGAAATATGAACATGCTGTCAGCGTGAGACCAGGACAGATAGTCCAGAACCTTACTGTGCAGGTGACAATCTCTGAGAGGACTGGCATAGACTATGTCAGAGTGCTGCCTCTCCGAGCTAGCCGTCTGATTACCAATACTGTGCGAGGTATGTTCTACTCACTAGCAGAGAAGACCTGGTGCTATTTACTCATCTGTTTGAGCTTTGTTAATGTCCCACATATAGAACCAGATTCAGACTTTAGGCACTATTGACATAAGTGGGCGAAACCATGTTGAATTGCAGGGGAGGTAAAATGAATGCTAATGTTTGCATGCAGGGAGAATATATTTTTGCATTTTGCACATGGATACTACCCAGTGTTATTGTCACACTGTTATTAGACTAGGAAACATCATCTATTAACTATGTTAATACTGTTTGCAACTAATGAAATTTACCTCCCCTGCAATTCAACATGGTCTTGCCCACTCTTGAGCAAGTTGTAAGTCAATAGTGCCTAAAGTCTGAATCTGGTCCATACTGTCCAATTAATCATAATAAAGTTCCAGTTACAACCATCAGATATGATGATCAGACGCAGCGTGTTGATAGGACAGTCCACTCTTTTATACAGTTTAAGTTTCTGTGTATATGCTGGCACTTGTGCATGCTGCGTCTTACCTTTTTCACATGAGCTTGACATTGTTAGCCCATTTTTGCAGCATAAGAATTTTCCTGTGCTGCCACTCTCCTTTGGAATTCTCTGCACTGCTCTGTCAGACTTNATATGCAAACATGTCCTTAAAACACATCTCCTCACTAACCTTTACCAGCGTTCTTCACCCTCATACCTTGTAACGTACCTTGTTTTATAAATATTTTCTTTATAGTTCTTAAACATTTTTTGTNATTTTTTTCCTTGCAATTTTTCAAGAACTGTGTAACACTTGTGTGGCACATCATTAATGAAAGATAATAATTAGACTGGCCACACACAATAAAAATCAGGTCGCCTATAGGCCCTATAGTGTGAACTGATTTGCCATAATGGCGCCATAACATCACCTGGGCAGATAATTGCATCATTTGTTGTGTACCAACAATCAAACCATTTCCAGGGTGATCATATTAAGGGTCAATATCAGATGTCCCCAGCAGTCAGAGTATTATACTGGCCACATAGTACAGATGTGACAGTTCATTTCTAAAATACCGCCAGCTACTGTCAGTAACTCTGAAAAGTTGTGATCCAAAATAGGGCTCGGAGTGGGCCGGTATATGCCGGTAAGGTATGATATACCGGCACTTCTCCCGCTAAGCCACGCCCCCGTTTCTAAGCACCGCCCCCTCTGCGCTGAAGGGGGAAACTAGTTTTAAAAAATTTCGGTCTGGGGCGGGGCTTATGTAAGGGGCGGGGCTTAGCACCATACCGCCACCTTACTAGCCCCACTTCGAGCCCTGATCCAAAAGTAACAGTAGGTATCAATGCAGAAAAACCAATAGCAATAACCAATAACCTGTGAACCTGTTTTAGTGCAGCCTTTTGACACATTTCCCAAAATCTACATTTGACAGAGACAGCTATGCACACTGCGACATAGCGGTATTTTAGAAACATTATAAAGTGTCACATCTGCATTTTGCCAACTTCCTGCAGATTTGCCCTTGTGAATTGTGTTAAANGCTTTATGATGCAGTGCAGAAATATTTTGTGAATCTCACAACANGTATAGTGTTCTGTAGAGGCATTGCCTTGTCCTGCTCCCCTACACTTTCATATTCACTGATTAATGCCTCTGCTGTCCTCAGGGAAAACCTCTAAGGAATGTGAGGTAGAGAGGATGTTTACACTACAACTCTGCTCCTTGCCTGCTGTGGAAGGGTACAAAAGTCCCAATATTCCTCTGTCANTATTAAACAAACAAAAGAGGAATGTGTTCAGTAACAAGTATCATTGCAATTTAATTGGCCGCAACTCTAAATGACCGTACATAGGTGATTTGTGAAAATAGTGGAAAGTAACATATTTGAAATATCTTTTTCTTTAATGTCTTTTACAATGTGCAGTATTCAGAAATGCAAGTGTAAGGTTGTAATGTACATCTGAAGTTAGTGGATTGAATGGGGCAATGGGATACAGAAGACCATTCCTGCATTCTTAATAACTTTGCTGCAAGTTCAAAACTAATCCATAATGTATGCACAGGGACGGAAGTTGACTGACTTGAGGTCCACAGCAATTAGGCAGAGCCCGTGCGCGGTACAATCACTGGTCGTATACAACTACAGTAGCCCTATTGTCTTCTGCTCTGCAGATTCAGATTCTGTCCAGTTCANGTGGCCTAACTTCCTGAAAATGCATTTCTCAGGGTCTCAGTCCATAGGCCCGTTATGATATTATGTTCTATGACAGATGGAAAGACTTGATTGCCTACCATTTGTATACATTATCTCCTTAATCCTTCAGGGGCCAATGGGAACTCATAGACAGAAATCCAAGGTTTTTTTTTAATGAATTTGGAAAAGTTGATTGAGTTTTCCAGTGGCATGTCTTTAATGAAGTCACGCTTAAGAAAGCAGGTGTTTAAATGCTTCCTGTCATGCCAGTCAGGAAAATAACATAAGCTTCTAAAACATGTCTTTATGTTGTCTGAGAGCTAAAACATATGGACGATGAAAGAAAGGGCTGCTTATTTTACTGCTTCTGAAAAGGTATAATGGTCGCTGACTTTTTCTTATATAGGTTGTTTCTGCTGACAAAAGGAAGTGAACAGAAGTGAAAAGAAAAGGGGTTCCTTACTTATGTACAAGACTGAATTTTTGCAATATAAAAAGAAGAAATTCCTTCAACAAAGCAACTGAAAAAATTATCATTAACTGAATTTTATTAGGAAAAAAATATATAATATACAAAGTCTACACAAAATAGTTGTTGAAAACTAAAATATTACATAATGGGTGATGTTTCTGATATATTAATTAGGGGCACGTAGGATATTCTACTGCCAGAGATGCAGTGATGACAAAGTTACCAAGAGATAATCTATTAGGGATGCAGAAATTTGTGTATCTACTCATAGGGGCCAATTCAATGCCGCACAAAGATGGGAAAAAGCTGGTTGTGCACTTTTTCCACCCTTGTACGGTAGTTAAATATCGCACCTTTTTATATGCGGCTCTATGAGCTGCGAGCTTAAAAGTTGCAAGTTTTTTTTCCTTATGCAAACAGTGTTATGGGGAAAATACTGCGTGAATCGGCCTTCCATCCCTTCTATCACTTATGTATCTCCGGTCATCCCCTTCCCCTTCTGTGTATACAGCTATCCTTTCTCTCTCTCTTGTGTGTCTTACACCGTCGCTTTCCCCCTTGTCTATCTACAATTATTATTTCTCTACCTTTTGTGTCATCATCCATGCCTTATCCCTGTGTCTGTCTGTACCGCGCAGTGCATCCTTAAATACCTGGAACACTCTGCATCTGTACTTCTTAAAGGTAACTAAGAGCTGCGGGCCAGACAGCTGCAGTGCAACCACTGCAACCCCCTCTGAGCCTGTGCCCTGGTGCAGTCTAGAGTAGTTAGTCATATAACATAATATAGTTAGCCAGCCCTGTATCGGGTGTAGGGTACTACTTCATGGTATACAAACATGCTTATGGCCACTTATTGACTGGTCTGGAGTTGGGAGTAACAGAAAATCATGTTTAAAGCCTAAAATACAGTTTTGCTAATTTGCACCTTTTTGTGCATTAACTACAACAAAGGATTCTCACAGTGCAGGGTAATGTTTCATTATACCAACTTTTACAAAACCCTGATTAAAGATGTGTTTAATATCTTCCAGCTGACAATAAGAAGCCTCCACATTCAATCCACCATTGTCTCCCGATATGCCTTTACAAAGGTGCAAACTGTTATGTTCAACCCTCATGATGAATCTAAGGAGGCCACCTTTGATTTGGATCTGCCCAGCTCAGCATTCATATCCAACTTCACGCTGTAAGTAATTTGACTGTACTTNTGTCTTGGTAAATGAAAGGGCACAAAACAGAATGGCCAGCAATGAATATAGCTAGCTATGTTTCCCTACTATGCGCTGTTCAAACAAAAATTGCTATGCTTGTGTGTATATGTGTATTAAAATGATCATAGCATAATGCAATTGGATTGATGTAATAAGTCACTAGTAGGCTAGCATTTTTGTTTCAAGTTAATTGGATAGAAGCATTTTACCGAAAAGATAGAGAGCTGAAAAATTCTTTAACACTTGTGGGTATATTTAATCAGAACGTGATAGCCAGCCTGTAAGGCGCTGACCTAACACCTGCCACAAGGTCAGCAGACAAAAAACAGGAAAGAAACCATACATTGTTTCTAAGTTAGACATTACACATTCTAGAAACCATATTAACCCTTCNGTGATAACTGGGGTATCACACATATATACTGTGTTTCCCCGATAATAAGACACTGTCTTATTTTTTTTTCAGTACAAAAAAACACCATAGGGCTTATTTTCGGGGTAGGGCTTATTTTACTGACCTGCTTTTATTCCAGTCATGGTCCCCCAAGTGCTACTGACATTATGACACTTTATTGCCTCCCCCCAAGTGCTGCTGACATTATGACACCTCATTGTCCCCCCAAGTGCTGCTGACATTATGACACCTCATTGTCCCCCCAAGTGCTGCTGACATTATGACACCTCATTGTCCCCCAGCTGACATTATGACACCTCATTGTGATTTAGATAGGGCTTAATTTCGGGGGAGGGCTTATTTTAGACAGTTTACTGTAAAATAGGGTAGGACTTATTTTCAGGATAGGTCTTATTATAGGGGAAACACAGTATAATTATCCATGGAGCTCACATTTTTATCTANGTCCACAGCTCTACCATAACCTACATGCATTACAAGCATTTATAAACCCCCTTAAAAAATCTGCATTTTTCACTGCTTGGAGCTCTAGGACCGGATCCTAAATCCCATTCGATGCCCAACTTCTGCATGAAGAGTGCGNAAAGAAAGCAAATTTCATCAAAGCACGCATACGCACAGCAGATGTTACCAGGCAGAATATCTAACAATTCTCTGTGTGCTAGAAGTTCTACCAGCTGGCCTGGTCCTTCTCCACTGCCACGGGGGGAGTNGAAATTACAATTATTCAGTGTGGGCTGAGTTTGTTAAGGCAGTGGTATAGCATGTAATGCTGCTATACTCCTGTAGTCCCTGCGTTCAGGTCAGAGTTCTCCCATAGACATGGTCCCAGTCCATGCAGTATACATTTCCTGAAAGACACACACAAGTTAATTTATTCAATTGATCGTAGAAGTAATCCCCACAGAGACGCACACGTAACCTGAAATCTTGGCACAGATAAGGCCTAGTTTGGGAATCAAGCTAAGAACCCTCGCCATAACTACAGAGCCACCATAGATCTAGCCCTGTTTTATATGAAACTAATTAAGTTTTATATAACTTGAGTAATGGAGATGAGAATAACTAAAAACTGTGTGTCATTTCAGGGACAGATATAAATGGTGCCATTCTAGCTGCGGCTGCAATCTTCAACCAGACATCAACTAAGCTGGAAAAGGTTGGAACCAAAAAGAAGATCCCTCTCATAATATTTCTAACGGATGGAGAGGCCACCTCAGGAGTCACAGCTTCCACCCGCATACTCGAAAATGCACAAAAGGCCCTGAACGGCACTGTCTCACTGTTTTGCTTAGCATTTGGAGAAGATGCCGATTACAACCTTATGCGCAGACTGTCCCTGGAAAACCGGGGCATAGCACGACGCATCTACGAGTATTCTGATGCCAATCTGCAGCTGAAAGGCTTCTATGATGAGATCGCTAGTCCTCTCCTCTTCGATATTGAGTTGGCTTACCATAATGAAGCGGTTCAAAATGTCACACAAACCCTTTTCCCCAATTTTTTTGATGGATCTGAGTTGGTGGTTACAGGAAAGCTAAAGTCAGATGCAAAGAACCTCCAGGTTAGAATGACAGCCCATGACCAGAAAGAGAAGTTAAGCTTAGAAAATGACATCTCCTTAGAAGATAATGCCACTTTGTCCAGCTTTGGATGTTCAGATGGTGTCGAGGAAATTCAGTGGTTCGTCCAGAGGCTGTGGGCTTATTTCACCATTCAGGATTTGTTACAAGCAAGGATAAAGGCCAATGACACTATAGCTAGAAAGATACTGACGGAGAAAGCCACCAACTTATCCCTAAAGTATAACTTTGTGACACCTGTCACATCCCTGATTGTAGTTAAACCTGATGACCCTGATGACCCCAAAACAACAACTATTACTTCGAAGNCCAGTACGACAACTCTACCAGGCACTACATCTTCCCATACTACAGTACTGAGTACTACTTCCCAAAAAGCAAAGTCCACCTCAGCAGCCCGACTGACAAGACCAGCCACTAAAACACCCAAAGCTACAACTGCCAAGACAAAGACAATAAGACCAACCACTTCAAGGCCAACCACAACTTCTATAGTTACTGGAACCAGAGGTCAACCCAGTGTCACTGCCGGAATGTCCACAATGAATGCCTTGGAAAGGATTACAACAATGGCTTCTCTTAGCAAATTTTTATCTCCTAAAGATGTCCCATTATCTACCACAAGCACACATAATACAAACATCTTCACGTCNTCAGGAACACCTATACCAACCACAGAAGAACCTTCCTCCACATTATTGACCACTGAAGGTCTACCCACCACAGGGATCTCTAGCACTGTGTCTGCTGTCCCAACCACAGAAAGTGTGCAAGGAATTTCCACCTTCCCTTATTATACTCCTGATGCTCCACATGGTGATACAATACCAGAGTCTCAACATACCATGATTCCCACTTTCTTAACTGTAAACACCAGTTCTCTGAGACTCATTCTCTCTCATGAATCTGAGCTTCTGCCCGGCACACACACCTATTCATCATATGTGGAGTCCCTGAACCCTCCATCTGTGTACAGCTATTTTGAAGAGATTGCAGGTATATTGTATATTGTAAAGTGTGTATGAGTATGCATGCATGTCTAAACATAGGGAGTTAGGAAAGCAAGATCCTAGCTTAAGAAGATTTCCAATCACTCATTATAGGAAATCTAAATAGTGTTGNGTGCATTGGGTGCACCTATACTGTACTTTACATTCCTTCTCCCTCCCACTAGTGCTTGCTCCCTCTTACCATTGGAACCTTGTCTGTATGTAAGTCATTGCAAAAGACCATTATTATTGTTATTTACTGTGTTAAAATGGTGAAAGTTAGATCCATATATTGCATCAGATGTTAAACTGCATGCCATACACCTATTTCAAGATTTATTAGTTTGGGCATTTTCTTTCAATGACATGAGAGGGCATGCTGGGATGTGTTCAGCAACAATATTCAGCATTCCCTGTCACCATTACTGACCCTGTAATTATAAAGCGCTTTATGGACTAGATTTTCTAATTTGGTTTTTTTTCCCCCCCATATTTTCTAACTAAAAACCAGTGAAAGCAACTGTCATTGAATGCAGTGCAGTAGTATTTGACACATGCCCATGCTGGCGCTTGTAGTACTGAGGGGGCAAATTAAACTAATTATGGTGGTTTCAACTAAATGTAACCCTATAAATTCGGTAAAATTACAAATGATACAACTTCATTAAATGTACGCTCAGTATTTTTAAGCAACGTCTAGTCAGTCTCCTGCCATTTTAAGTATGGTTTTCCAGGTTGTCGTAGCATTTTGCATTTATTTTCCAAAACATAGTACATGCCGCTTAGCAACTCACATTTTCCTTACTAATAGGGATGCAACACATTTGTGTATGACCAAATACGGAAGCTTTATACCCAGCATTCTGATGAATACAGAGCTGTATACAAACTGTAATATGCAGTTTGCAGCCAAAATGTTCAACGGCAAATTACACTGTGTATATATATAGCCAGCACAGCCTATTTCATAGACTATTTATTTTATTTTTTTTCTACTGCAGAGCTGATCTTTAAAATTAAATCTGATTTTTTTTCAGGGGTCAGTCATGAAACATATTCCACAGATGGTACGTACTGTAAATTGTATGCAAATCGCACATATTAGGTAAATATGATTACATAAATTTAGAGAGAATGACATTGTACATTAACCTTCTGTCCTGAATCTGCAGATTCTGATTATGCTCTAATAGTAGACCCCTTCCTGGAGCCNGATATTGACTATGATCGTGAGTATTGCTGTTTACAAGTAGGACATATGCACTGGCTGTTGTTATTGACTGAAGGGTTCTTACATGGAGTTAGTCATGACCAATGACATAGCAATGTTTCCTGAAATTCATTGGATTTATGAGAAATGAATCCTTCAGCAGAATATTGTGAAACGCTGTATAAATAAAGTTCATTTGTTTCCCTTCATTGCCAGCCATTCAGCTTGTTTGATTAGATAGTTACTTGATGCCATATTTCTAAATAAAATATAAGATTTTACTGAGTGTTAGTATAAAGTATATAGTATAAATCACCTATTATAGTATAGTATTATAGTATAAATCACCTAATATATATTTACATCTCTTGAAAGGGGTATCTACACAGGTTCCTGGCCTCCAGACATTCATGTCCTCAGGTACGTTACAGTTTTNAGGGGTATCTACACAGGTTCCTGGCCTCCAGACATTCATGTCCTCAGGTACGTTACAGTTTTATAACTCTTGAGTAAAGCTGGCCATCCACGGGAACGATGTGTGTTTTCCCGTGTTTTGCTGCGATTTGGCTAACAATGTTTTCCTTTAGGAATGTTGTAAAAAAAAAAAAAACACAGCTATTGAAGCTAACGATGTTAGAGGCTCAAAATCGTTATTAAAACACTCGGTCTGCTGCATACACAGACAGAAAATCGTTATATACGCGCTGAAAATTTACATAATATGCAGGCTTTCTCTAGATTGACAGGGGCTAGGAAAGGAAGTCTGAAAAGCGCATCCCTGTGTATTGTATGATGAACATGGAGACGAACTTTCATCAATCAAATGTCCGATCTGTCCATAACATGATCCCTGGGTTCACTTTGCTAATCAGGCCGCCATTCACGAATCAACAGGGAAATTCGCCTCCATTGCAAAGGCCATTGTAAAGGCCAGTATGTGTTTCCGGGCTATTACGTCTGCATCTACAGCCATGCCCATAAGGGGAGTGCCAGAAATACAGAAACATCGGTAGCGATGTCGGTGGTGCCCATCAACGACAATCAGTCGGGAATTCCAACTGATAAATGAGTCGGCACTACTGCAGTGACGACAATCGTTAGTAAAAAGCACACATCGTGGCCAAACCACGGAAACGCGTTTTCGAGTAACGACCGAAAAATCCACCTTCGCATCGACCATCGTTCCCGTGGATGGCCAGCTTAAGTCAATAATGCCTAAAGTCTGAATCTACCCACCCTTGAGTAAGTTGTCAGTAAGTCTAAAGTGCCTAAAGTCTGAATCTGGTCCATTGTGTGTATGTACTAATTGTATTGTATACATCTCAGGTATATAAATGGGTATGGATTGTAAACTAAATACTCTCTTGTAAATCAGAAATAGAGTTGAGTAAGGTGATGCCCTAATAACTCGGTTAACATGTATATAGCAGTATCATATTTGGGTGACCTTTACAGCCTTCCACTTGGTAAACATTTTTTGTTGAAGGAACAGCGC
>JABWIB010011381.1:0-17949 GCA_016617825.1 Platyplectrum ornatum | reverse complement strand
AAAAACTCCTGGTTAGTACAAATTTGAAACACAAGATATTGGGGTATATTTACTAAGCAGGGAATTTGCTGGGGAATTGAAAAGTGGGGAAGTTGCCCATAGCAACCAATCAGATTCGAGCTTACATTCTCCAGAATGTAAAATGAAACTGAAAGCTCGAATCTGATTGGTTGCTATAGGCAACTTCCCCAGTTTTCAATTCCCCAGCAAATTCCTTGCTTAGTAAATATACCCCTTAGAAGTGGCGGTATGGAAGTGTAGCAAATAATAGAAGTAAATTGAGAGTTATAGTTCTTCAGTAAAATCAGTGGGAGAAGTGACATTATGACATACCACCAATAGCTTGTAACTTCTGCTGCACCTTTTAAGCTTACTGACAGAACGTTCTACAATGTTATCTCGTATTCTCTTAGGTAAGAGTGAAGATGATGAAGATGGAGGTAAATTTGTAGATGATAAAGGAAATGAGGATGGCAAAGATCAGAAAAGGCCTAAGAGACCCAGAACCATACTTACAACACAGCAACGAAGGGCTTTTAAAGCTTCATTTGAGGTCTCCTCTAAACCATGCAGAAAGGTAAAGAAGTGTTTCCAATGTTGGTACCTATGGCTTAAGTCATATGAACACTATTCATGTTAGCACCATATGTATCAGATGTAACTAGAACAAACATGTATAAAACATTTACAAAAATGTATGGAAATATTGAGAAAATATGTTTAAATAGTCACATACATATCATGGGCTATACCTGTAACCTAATGCAATTTTCAATGGCCGTTAAGGACATGCTGTCCAAGTATCCATTAAACTGACAATTAAAGTGACATAAAACTATTTATAATTAAACATTGTGGGATTCTGAGTAATTGGTAAATATGTATATGTTTATACAAGATTATTAAATATTCACCCTGGTATGACCAGGTTGCACTAAATATCATTATTGAACAAAAAAAATATTATATGAACTGATAGACTGATGCGAACATCTTATCTCTTTATTTTGAAGGTAAGGGAGACTCTTGCAGCAGAGACTGGCCTTAGTGTTCGTGTGGTGCAGGTCTGGTTCCAGAATCAAAGAGCAAAGGTAAGAAACCACTCAGCCCGTGTAGGACACTTGTGGGAGATAACATTTCAAGTCTATCCTGTCCCTTCTTTCTTTGGTTACCAAATTGTAGAATTGTAAATTAAGAATGTGGCTCAATAGTGTAACAGAAGGTCCTGTAACCTCTAGTCACAAACTTTAAGCTGTTTTTGGCCAATATTAAGTGAAGATTCCATAGCCATGTAATCCCACAGTCCCATAGATATACTGGAATAATGCTGTATCTAACCAGTGGTTCTGTGATTATAGTAGGCAGAATAATTATAACCAACCAACTATAACTAACTATAAACAATATCTCTATAACTTTAAGTGGGACTTCTAAGATTCATAATGAAATTCATGATATTATTGAGCGCTTGCATGACTAATATGGTCCACTCGGGTTGTTTCACATAGGCATGTTGTGCACAGAAAAGATCAAACTAGTAGGAGATGGGGCCTGGGACTGATTCTGTGCAGGCTTTTAAGAACATTTTAAAGAAAACTAAAAGCAAATGTCCCTAAGGCATACCTCCCCCAAAGTAGATGAGACAGCGGGTAAATGACCCAAAAATCGGGACTGTCCTGCTGAAGTTGGGTCACTTGGGAGGTATGCTAATGTAGCCTTGCAAAGCTGACGCTCTCTACACAGTTTCTCATACATACTCCCGCTATGCGGAGTGCAAGAAAGTCACGAGGGACCTCAGGAGAGTTAATATTTAGAAATGCTATTTATTTGTGGTCCCTGTGTAAGGAATATAGAAAGTTCTTCCTGGACCTGATTTACCTACAGAGTAAATTGCCTGACTGAATTACCAGAATAGTATACCCTGATCCTAGAATCTTATTCTTGTGCTTTACTTACAACAGATGAAGAAGTTGGCAAGGAGACAGCAACAACAGCAACAGCAGCAAGATCAGCAAAACCCATCACGTTTACCAGCAGGTGGTAATTCCTTTGGGCACTATGTACTTTTGTATATGCAGACTCACCCCTTGTGACCTTTCTATGGCCATATCACAGTTTTTCAGGGACATTTTAATCTGGCAATACTGGACATTCATTACAAATCAATGTTGTTTTATTCTATTAAAATGTGTTATTTTTGTTTTTCATTTTGTTTTTTACAGATTTACAGACTAAAAAAAACAACTTAAGCTTAACTCTCAACAATGGCTAGCATATTGCATACACTATACATGGGTAAAATATATGCAATTATGCAATACATAATTGCAATCCCATTTAACATAGTATTACCATATTATAAGAGAAACAATGTAAATAAATAAACAGATTACATTAAATAATCTTGGTTACAAATTGCAAGCATTTAAATACATACTTATCTCTGTATTGATACCCAAACACATATATGTATATTGAATTTAGTTGAATTAAACTCTACAAGTGAGAAACCCTTGTTCTGTAACAACCATATTGTGCTAATATATCATCGCAACCTCAGGGTTACCAGCTTTTCACTTCTCCCTTCCGAGAGAAACCAAGAATCGGCAGTATAGGGGCAGGGATGGAGCCCAGTTCCCATGTAAAACCCATACAATTGCTATGAATGGGCGTGCGTGACGTCAGTCTCACTACCTCAGTCTCAGTCCCAGAAGATTTGCTGACTCTCCTGGAAGAATTGGCTAAAATCTGGGAATCTCCAGGACACTCCAGGAGAGTCTGCAACCCTTAGCAACCTGTGATTTATGCCATCATATTCTTTCATATTCCTTATTTTCTAATAGAAGTATGACATTAATGTCTATGATTCTGCCAGTCGCACCCATTTATGCCATCCATGTTTAGACTATACACACTATCACCTTAATGCAAACTGCAAACATTGAATGTAATATCACAAGATCTTTAGTCACATGATTGTTTATAAAAATAGGCTACACAAAGACAAGCTTGTTTCTAACGATAAATCATATTCCAAGGTCGATAGATCTTGTTTAGGACATTTCTACCTTTGCTAAGTATAGTTTGCCTTAATTAATTACTGTGTTATATAAATGAGACAATGACATTTTCCCTTTCTTAATGTTCTGCAGCCCAGACACACAGTTCGAGTAACTCCAGCATTGATGGAATCATGAATGTCTTCACATCACTCCCTCAGCAACAGTTACTTTCAATAGAACAGAACATATACAGTTCAGACCCATTCCAGCAAGGTCTCACACCTCCGCAGATGCCAGGAGATCACATGCACCCTTATGGTAATGTATTGCTATATAAAAATAAAACCCTTTCAGTAACACTTATTGCACTTAAAACTGCCCCATAGGGATTGCAGTAGGCCATGGCCGGTGCTACCATTAGGTGATCTTAGGTGAGCACTGGGCGGGGGGGGAGGAAAAGGGACAGGGCCTATATAGCAAAAACAAACTTTCCAGATGTCTGGAATTGCAGATTTGTATATTCAGAATGGTTTCATCACATTAACCCCCCCCCCCATACAACCCCCCATTGATGAAAATGTGCATTTTATCATGCCTGACAGAATTTTCTCTCCTGTAGGTGGAGACACCTTGTTCCATGACATGGACAGTGATGATGCCTCTCTTAGCCTTGGCGAGTGCCTGCTAGCAACACCAGAAGTAGGACCACTGCACACTCGAGTGGGGAATCCGATTGACCGCCTCTACTCCATGCAAAGCTCCTATTTCACATCCTGAAACTCATGTCAGGAGACACATAATATATACTGAGATGGGACTACATTTTCTACTGATTCTGTTTCGTGTATTGGTTAAGGCTATCCATTCTGCTACTGACAGCCTGAAGACAATATGCCTGGGTTGATCATGCATAATTGTCGTAATGTATGAAGACAAAGACTAATAATGTTCAGACACTGAAGAGTAAAATGCATGAACACATATTACACATCGCTCGCCCAGTATGACACTGGACATGGGGACATTCTATAAAGCTGCTGCTGACCTGAAACTGTATAACCTGAGCCCTCAAGTATTGATATATAAGAGTCATCCATAACTGACTGTCATCTAAAACCATAAAGGACATTTGTCGTCCATTCTATCTAAAGACATTGTGCATCTATGTAGTCCTTTCTGGATTATCAGCCTCAGAGATGTACAGATGATATAAGGACTACGGACACGGATAAATGGTTCTGTGACATACAGACGCAAGACATGCTATAAGATGATGTACTTACGAGCACTCTACTAGCTAGTAGCTGATCCTATATTGTTTTTGCGGCATCAGTCATGCACTTGAATGTGGTAAATTGATAAGATCTGTCGGTGTATTAGCTGCATTATACAATACTGATTGTACAGCCCAACAATACTGTCAGTGGGAGGTATTTAATGTTGCACATTTGTGCTTTAACTTATATGAATTCTAGATTTTTTTCTTTTTTTTCTTGTGTTAGTTTGGAAATGCTGGTTGTGACATTCATTTTGTCCATTAATGAAATTATGTTTCGATGTGATTATGAAAATAGATTAAGTACGCAAATCTTCATGCTACCTTCTTTTCTGATTGATGGGTTAATGATAATGTTGTATTGGATGGTAAATAATGCTGGGAGATGTAGTGTTACAGCTATAGGTAACTTATTTACAGCTTACAACATACTAATAATATGCACTATCCAATGTCATTTTTTGTGTGGCACTGGATAAACTGTTACCATATCTGAAACTTGTGCCATTCTGAGCATGTGCACTTAGAGAGGGGGATATGGGGATATGGTGATGGAAGCTCCTACACGACCTATGTTTAATCTTTCACATACACCATCAGTCTGTGTGGGAGGTAACTGGACATGCTCAGAAAGGCATGTTGCTTTTGCAACATGTTACGGAGTCCACTTATTTAAGTCATATGCTACGTTCACACACTATAGAGCTGATCCAAAACGTTAAGCGACATATGCACAGATCTGCTGATTAAAATAAATGCAACCTATCCAGGGTTCCAATAGTAACAACTGGACTGTAACGACAGCTTTTGATACTTGCAATCAGGTATGTATAGGCTGAGAGGTGTAATGCAGGAGCCATTACAAGTTTACATGTTTCAGAAGTATTTTTATTCATTGTTATTTGAATTAATTTTATTTGAATATTTGATAACTTAAAATTTTAAAAAGTCCTTAATATTAATATCTAATAATAATATAACCACCCACTTTCTTATTTAAACATAGTGGAACACTCAATGAGCACAGAGGAGGTTACTAACTGCTTTCTATCCAGTTTTCTATGCTGTGAAACCACACTGCACATACACCTAAAGCTGGGCATACACTATAAGATAAATTGTTCCAATCTAAAGATTTTTTCAAGACTGGGCAAAACCATGCTGAATTACAGGGGAGGCAAATTGAATTAATTGCAATCAGTATGACAGATGATGTTGCCAGCACAAGTCTAATAACAGTGTAACAGTAACGCTGGTCAGTATCTGTGTGCAAAATACAAAAATAAAGTATTCTCCCTGCATGCAAACACTAACATTCATTTTACCCCCCTGCAATTCAACATGGTTTTACCCACTCTTGAAAAAATCTTTTGATTGGAACAATTTATCTTATAGTGTGTGGCCAGCTTAAGAAATCAGCTTCTATGGCCTAAATTTACTAAGCAGGGAGATTGAAAAGTGGGGCTGGCTGCCATGGCAATCAATCCGATTAGTGCTAACATCCTACAGTATGTTATATGAAAGTGAAAGCTTAAATCTGATTGGTTGCTATGGGCAACATCCCCTTTTGCAATCTCCCTGCTTAGTAAATTTAGGTCAATATGTTTCTCTGATGATCTCATACATAAGGGACACATAAGCCCTGCCCCCGGTGAAGTCCGACTCACGCCTGACTCCACCCAAGCCCCGCACCATTCCCGCGTAAGCCCTGCCACTTTTGGCACCGTTAGTTGCAGTAAATTATAAAAAACAATGTTTGTCCCCTTAGTGGAACAAACTTTGAGTCGGGAGGGACAGTAGGATAGTCCCCAAAAGCAGGACAGTTGGGAGGTATGCTTACATTTTCAATATTATATATTTTTCAACCATTAAACAATATTGTTTCATAACCAGGTGAAAATCATATAGTGTGTCCCCAACTTTGGGTATCTGGAAGAGTCAGCAAATCTCCCAGGCTGAGACAGTGAGTTAATGTAAATGACTGCCTCAACCCCATATTGGTACTATGATGATGTCACGTTCTCCCATTCAGAGTAAATGTATGGGTCTAGCCATTCAGGGGTCGAGGCTTCATTAGTGGTTTGCATAAATCATGCCTTTAGCCCCACACCCATGCTGCCAACTATTGGTTTCTCCCAGGAGGGCCAAACTAAAAGTCGCAGCCATGACTAAGCAACAGGAATGATAAAGTAGAGATGTTGCCCATAGCAACCAATCTAATTCTAGCTCTCAATTTCCTACTACATATTACAGAATGTCAGCTTGAATCTGATTGGTTGCTATGGGCATTTTCCCCACTTAGTAAATATAGGCCCTTTGTTCTCTCTCTCTCTATTCAGACCTCAGCATCCAAAATGTATCAGAGATGTCCATAAAAACCGGAAACCGGATAAAAGTCTTCTTACACAGGGTTAACATGTTTTCTTCTAAGTAGGAACCATGCAAGCTCAACTCTATGAATGGAGGTCATATCATTATTTTATTCCAGAGGAGGTGGCTGGGTTCCAGGTGACACCTGTTCCAAATGTTCAGATAAGGGGAGAATGGATCAGCCAGCGCATAAATTAGCACCTGATGACAGACTTAAATAGGGAACTGACCTGCACATGGCTTATCTTCGTAGCAGGGAGTAGGAGAGGTAAAAATGTGTGGAAGAGAGAGAGAGGATTGAAGATCAGATTCCGCTGTACACCAAGCAGTATATAAAGTGACCACAAGACGTGAACAGAATCTAAACAACATGTACTGTATGCAATCAATAGAGAGGAAAGAAAGTCATGCACTGCAGCCTTCCATTGGCCAAAGCATTTCACACCATCATTAGCAGAACATGTCATTTGTTATTCTCTTTAAAAGGAAAAAACAGCAAACATTGGCTCTATAAATACGTTTATTCCGTGATTAAGTATATATTGCCTTGTTTTAGGTGCAGCCTTTTTAACCAAGGCCAAACTATAAAGTGCTATTTTCTGTTGGTGTCACTATTATCAGGACTTTCCACACATTTTCATCACATTCCATCTCAGTATCTGCAATAATACTGTTACACAGATTTTCTAATATAATATTGTAATTAGAAAATCGTAGATGGAATTTCTGTCCTGTTTTATATCTGCCCTTAGTGACATGATCCATTTTATTCGATTTAATGGGGGTGGTTTTCTTACAGGTATGTGCTCATTTTTGAACTGGGTCAGGAGACCACATGTAAATGTAGTCTGTAACTTTGGCTATGTTGTCGGAAAACAAATGAATTGGAACTATATGTTACAGAACTTTATGTTAGGGGTGCATTGGTACATATGATAGCAGTAAGACAAAGATGCATTGGGTTTGGGCAACATCAGCATGATCAGTGATAAGCTAAAAAACAAACAAAAAAAACTATGATAAAACACCTATTCATCACAGGGTTAAAAAAACGAAAAACCCCATCTATACTTACCTCTTGGGGCAGCCACGGCAAAGCCAGACACCAGAGAGGTGCCCAGCTGCTCTCCTTCTCCCCCAACGCTTCCTCTCCATGACTGGAGAGAGTTCTAATGCGAATGACTGGGCGCATTACTAGAACGATTTCCCGTTTGTCGGCACCACTTTCCACTATACAGATATCGTTCTAGTGGACTCCCCACTTTAGTTGGAAAATCAGATCTGGTACAAAACTTTAAGACTTGTAAAATAAGAATTATTTCTAACTAATACAATGTAAATGCATTTAATGATCTCGTGTTCCTGGAAGTTTTATATATTTGTTACACTTACTATCTCGCACTTACTACTCACTATTTATACCACATAGTCACATTTAAAATGCAGACCAAGTACACACCTTTGTGTGAAGCCTGTATAGACACAAGCTGCTTCCAATTTGGCCCCCAGAAACAACACTTCTCTGGTTTGAAGGTAGCGCTGATTGTTTAGCTGCAAACACTGTAGAGTTACCATCTGTCTGGTGTTCACCTGGACAGTCAGGATGTATCATATTCTGTCATGTTTCCAGGACACTGCATGAGATTCAGTGATCAGATGCTATAGGGACATGGATGCTCTGCCGCTCATTGTCTACGCTCTTGTGTACTGTCAATGAAGTATAATTGCCCCCAACTGTACAAATTAGCAAATGAATGGATAACGGGGAATGGAGGCCAAAGAGAATTATTACTACTAAATATAATCACAATACTTATAACCACACAGTAACAGAAATTGCTTGGAGACTGCTGTTATTCATAGACACACACAGACAATGTGTTTCTGTCCATGGATGCTGATAGGCACCATTTTAAGAATTTTACAAGATATGGACCATTTTTTATTCAACAAGATTTGGTTTGGTGGTTCTGTAGAGGCGTTGTGTATGTTACATGTGTAGTTGGCAGATGTTTTTTGTGGATATAAAAAATGGTTGACGACTTTTTGCTTGGGAGAAACCAAGAGGTGGCAGTTTAGGGGTGGGGGCAGAGGACGTGATCTATGAAAATTACACCCAAAGGCCCACCCCTGAATGAAAAACCCATAAAATTGCTATGAATGGGCTGGCATGACATAATCAAGCCCTGCCCATTCATAGTACCCATGGGGCTGGAGGCAGTGATCTACAACAAAGCCTCAGTACCAGGATTCCGGGATAGAGAACATTCCCAGACGTTCCTGGAGAGTCTGCAACCCTGATATAAAATTATTACAAACTAAGGAAGTGAAGGTTTGTAATGTGTATTTGTAAGAGGTGCAGTTATCCTAAATAGCCAGCAGGTATAGCATGTTAAATTTACTCTATCCAACAATGTACTGTGCTGTGTTTGCCGTTATAACTCCAACCCTAATCATAATACTAAACAATAATCTTAATAGTAAATCTAATCCACAGTTACTAACCTTTAAATTATTATTTATTAACAAATTTCTATGTAGCGTCATCATATTATGTAGCACTTTACAATTTGACATGACATGAATGGGTGGTAACAGGCAGTATGGGTGGGGAAGATGGCCCTGCCTGCAAGCTTGCACTGTATTGAAGATACACAGACCATTATACAATGACACTGAAGTGGTGAGACATGGCTGTGATGGGCTTACTTACACAAGCGACTTATGTAAGTAGCCAAATGGATGGGGGTTTGAACCTGAACATATGAGTGAGAAGTATCAGTGGTTCATTGAAGAGTTATTTTTCAGTACCAGTGGTACTTTTACCATGGGTTGTATAGGGCTCACTATATGGTGGCATATAGGACAACTGGGCATGGTTGTAAGGCGGTAGCAGCCATAACTATATTTTAGCGACGTGTTACCAAAGGGCATTTTTGCATGGATATATTTTTACAAAGTGATACTTCACCTGACTTCATAGTGAGTGTAGAGAGAATGATACACAGCTGTAAAAGAATAATCATATGGCTTATGGAATTGCATCTTTCAACATGTACAGGATTACGCTCAATTTCCAAACGTGCAATACTGAAGAAATGATCTATAAGCAAAGCAAATACATGAAATATGGTTTCTCAGCTATTTGCATTCCATATATTGAGTATGCATATCTTTATTGTGATGTACATGTAAATCTATGCTCTTCAATCCAACAGCTTGGTAGAGGTTCTTCAGAAAACTCAAACACGTGGTTATTTCCAAAACATGTTATAAATTTTACCCCATAATTTTCTTTGTTTCAACGGAGGTCAGAAGTTCCTCATACCTAGCTCCTTGCAATGTTGCCAAGAGGAATAATGTCCAACAACCTCTTGGGCACCCCTCTCAATAGATGAGTCAGTGAATGAGGTGTTCCATCTTCTTCTCTCCACAATCGCACACTTACTGTGAACGATTTCGACACATCACACTGAAGGAATTTGCAAGTCCCAGCTAACAGCAGTTATGGTATGATTGTCCAGTGTGGTTCCCCCCGCAACAATTTGTACCTCTTTCACATCTTTCCTCTTAGCACTCCTTGCTCCTTTCAGACATATTAAGCTTTCAAAATACATAAAGTTCATACAGACCTAGGTGATTTCATGTGCAGAACTAGAGGAGTATTAGTATATAATATGAAAGAAACACTTGAGATTAACCATTTTCCAAGTATTTCTGACATGGAACATTAGTCATGTAAATTGTATCCTGCAGTTTCCACAGTCCAATGGGTTGGTGGAAATAGATATACAATCATTACCAAGATTGTACATTCTTAAACAACGAATAAAGATAACATTTTGGGTCTATTCAGTTTAGATACTTTAAGGACCGAGTATGATATGTCTTTAATTGTACAGATATTGTTTTCTAGATGAAACAGTAGGTTCTTGGGATGGCTAATCTATTTCACACAGTACTGTTGTTTTCTGTGTGAGTGGGACAGCAGAGACAGGAAAACCCATTACATTCAGAAGCAGTGGTCCAGGTGAACTTCACCAACCCGGGGTAAGTGGACTTGAGTTTTTCTTGAGAAAGAAATTGCTGAGGATCAATAAGGCAAAATTCAAAGAGGAGATATTTTGAGTTCCTCAAATAAGAGAACTAATGGTCAATGGTAGTTTTGATGACCTGCTTAATCCTGCTCTCAAGAGCATTTGCCAGAACGTTTTAGGAAACATAAGGCAAACAAGTACAAAGACCATGAAGTGTCCCTGAAGGTCCACTGATGCCTTGGTTTCCAACCAATACATTTCTATAATGGAAAAGCTTTATTCGGGCAAGTAGAGTCGAAATATGCTGAATGACTACAAATGGACACCTAAAAGAGGTTTTCCTGGGGCAAAACACAGCAGGACAGCATATGTATTCATGGTTTTTGTCTGTTATTTGTTACCATGCCGTTTTTTTATATGTGATATAAAGTATTATTTGTGAGTTGTTTTTAAACACTAACTTCAGCACCGAAAATACTATGCACTGCAGTTATGCTAATAAACAAAAAAAATATATAGATGTTGTTAAAAGACTGTGAAAAACAAAAACCCTTCAATCAATCATACAGAGCTTTATATATATATATATATAAAAAAAATCTTATTCCTTGATTTGAGTTATGTTAAAAGAGTGCTCAAGTAATAGAAAAGTATCATCTACATTTCTCCAAACATGTAATCAGAGTTTGGGGTTATATAACGATTATGGAGCTGGAGTCATATGCAGACATATCAAAATTCCCTTTTGGCGTCTGTATGCGCTATAGAAAGAAAGCAATCTGAGTGTATGTGAGTGGACTATGTAGAAAGATCTCCAAATCTCGGCTTTCGTCATATTACTAATTTTGTTAAAATTAAATAATTTCCCTGTTTACTGCTTGTTTCATGCTGGCAGGCTGTGTAATATCACAAGATAATGAGGGTGAATTATGTTCCTAAAAATAATAAAAAAAATATATGATTTTTAAAAATTGCTGAAATTGGTTTTATTTGGATGACTTTCAAAATAATGTAAGGTTTCAGAAAGTACGTATGAAAGATTTGGCAACTGTGACATAGAACTATTGTGTTGTGTGGTATCTGAATTCATATTGTTCAGCTGATAATTTTGGCTGACATGGGGCAGAGCTATCTGGATAACCCTATTTGTGGTTTATAAAAAGCAGTGCCCAGAATACAAAAGTTTGTTGTCTAAGCAGCCAAATATTAGACATAATCAAAGATCCACCTGTCCCTATGGCATTCATCAAGCGTGAGCAACATGGATGCACTGCTTCCTAAGTGCAATTGCCCTTGTTGGAGAAAATGAGAAACTGTGTCTCTAGGTCAGTAAAAGGCTAAATATAGGATATGACAAGGAGCTATCTTTTCTTAGCCAAAGTCTCATGTTGCCAGCATAGAGAGGATTTTATTTAACATCTCATATTATACTTTTATTTGCTGATATAGACGTCAAAGCAAAACCAACATTAAAAAAAAAAACAACAGTTAAAATGTAAAAATCAAAGACGATAATGATCTTGTGGTGAAAGGCATGTGACTAGCATATGCTCTTAAACATTTATTAAGAAAATTATGACAATGACATATGTTCAAGCTCTCAGTTTCATTTTACAAACTGGAGAAAGTGGGCTTGAATCTGGTTGCTTTGGACAAGATCCTCACTTTTCAGATCCAGCAGTTTACTAAATTATTGCCCTGATATTTTGAAGTCCAGGGACTATATTTACTAAGCGGCGGGAATGGAAAGCTGGAGATGTTTCCCATAGTGTCAAATCAGATTTTAACTCTCACTTTCTTAATACAGATTATAGGATGTCAGGTAGAATCTGATTTGTTGCTATGGGCAACGTCTCTACTTCTCCATTCCCGCAGCTTAGTAAATATAGTCCCAGAGAGTGGATTCTTTTGTTTTTCTTGATTTAAGCATAGTTTTTTAATCTTTTTATTTTTATTTTTTTTACACCTTTTTTTTCTTTATTTTATTCCCCTGAAAAACCCCAAAATGCCAACTGCAGCATGGACATTCATTTCTTTGAACTGAGACCCAGGGCTCGAAGTGGGACGGTATATGCCGGTATGGCATACCGACACTTCTCCCGCGAAGCCACGGCCCTTTTAGCTCCGCCCCTCAGCACTGGAGGGGGTAATGTCAGATGAAAAAACTGCAGGTCCGGAGGGGGCGGGGCTTATGTAAGGGGCGGGGCTCAGCGCCATACCAGCACTATAGAATCCCCACTTCGAGCCCTGCTGAGACCCCTGTGAAGTGATGCCGTACCTCTAATGTCACCAATTTTGCAATGTTAAGCTTAAGAAGCTTGATTAATATTCTAAGATTCCCACTAAGTCCTCTGCTAAGACAGTAGCTCCCAATATGTCTGACAGGAGATCTCATCTAGTTGACAGTTCTTTATAATACAACGGCCAAATTTTGATCAACTCTGTCACAGTTTAACTNTGATTATATCTCGTCTAGCAGTATAATGATACAAGGTACAAGTGATCCTAGTGAGGCTTTGTGACAAGTAAGTTCAGACCTCCATGCCAGACTGACAAGCTGAAGTACCATACAGCCTAGACTGTGGTGAGTGCACAAAGGCCGCGTCACAACAATGCAAGTGATCAAATGGCACCGTGCGGTCAACCTGAGGAGAAAATACATTTTCAAGAAGTATCATGGGGAACTATGAAATAGATCTTGTTTCTTCCTGTTTGAAAAGTATTCCTGAAAACAAGGGGTCATTCATTCCATAGGAGCCACTATGCAAGTAGTGTTCAGCCGTGCATTAAGTTTATGCCAAAAAGTATGTCCTGCCATCTGCATATGGAACACANAGTGCTGTCCTGACCATCTCTGGTTAATAACTCTGTACACTACAAATGCAGATCTANTATCTGTATCACTATTTAGAATTATTAGAAAGGAAGTGGTCTGATATAAAGATGAGGCACATTAATATCTTTTTAATCTTTTTCANTACTTGAAATATATGCTGTAATGATCACAGTAAATGTATGATTCTGGCAGTGATGAGTGGGAATTTCAGGACTGTTCCCTGGAATATTTGGTAGTGATTATTTGCCTTCAGTGTATCTTGCTGTTTATTTATGTTGTATTTCATCACCAAGCACACATTTAGACAAAATGAACAGGANGGGACATTCAACAGCTAGGCTGGAAACTGACGCGGATGATTCTGCCTTTTTTTTTTATTCTGTCTAAAAGTATGTTTTTAATTTTGTTTAGTTTGTGGAAGTTGTGCCATTCAACCCAGAACAGAAGTGAATAANAAAAATTGCAAATACANNANACATGTACCTGTATATTAGTGCCAGGGCAAACAAGAAAACTGTTACCCCCTGAGCTGGCAAACAAACTAACCAAACAGACTAAATTTGGCTTTGTCCTGGGTACTATGTGTCCTATCTATCTATCTATCTATCTATCTATCTATCTATCTATCTATCTCTCTCTCTCTCTATCTATCTATCTATCTATCTATCTATCTATCTATCTATCTAATATCTATCTATCTATCTATCTATCTATCTATCTATCTATCTATCTAATATCTATCTATCTATCTATCAATCTATCTATCTAATATCTATCTATCTATCTAACATCTATCTATCTATCTAATTATTTGTCTGTCTGTCCATCAGTCTGGCTGTCTGTATGTCTATCTATCTATACCATGAAATATCTATCTATCTATCTATCTATCTATCTATCTATCTATCTTTCTATCTCTGTATTTATTCTATGTATTTACACTGCATATATAAACATGAGTCCTAATGTATTAATATTGAGATAGAAGACTGTGTCGTAGCCCACCTTGGATTAAACAGTATGTTACCACGTGCAGCAGGCCAGTTCTAATGTGATAACATCTCGCCCAAAATAGTATGTGCATTGTGCACCTCAAGAGATCCAGTTACTCGGAACTGGCTGGCAGAGCTGAGTTCAAGCTGGGGATGACTAGTCAGACGCATTAAAAGGTTTTGTTATTGAAACTTTATATGTGGCATGCCTGCCGGGCCCTGCAGGGGCTTCTCTCCACTGCAGACAGATTCCTATCATTCAAACCTCTGCACTTGCCTTTAGGGGACTGCTGGCCATTGGCACCATACTTTCCTCTCTTGCATGCAATTGGCATGAAGTTAATTGGTACATGATAAAATCCAGTTTAAAAAACAAACCACTTTCTGATTAATATTGTNATTTATGTATTATGAAGTTCATCACTAATTGAAGAAGTGCTTTTGTAAAAGATTAGTATCTATTTAGGAAATACTGGTTTAAAAGACATAAAGATCTCCTATGGAGAATGACACAGTCTAGGACCATGCTATCATGGCTCATATAAAATCACAAAATATTTCCCTGTTATTAATGAATTAATATTAAAGATATTTTACTTAAATATAATAAGCACAAAATACATAGCNTTAATTAATTTATGGTTCTATACGAATATTAAATACATGAAAANGAATACAACTAATAATATTATTAACACCAATAATACTACTTATAACACCATTAGGTACGATAAGTGAAGTTGATGACTTTTATATACTTACTTTATATACTTTTCTTAACATTTCCTGAGCATTTCCATTTTCTCTCTTTTGGATACAGAGTTAATTGTTGTAGTTTAGAAGAAAAAAAATGTATTTGCTTNTCTGAATGCCAGCATCGAAGGGATTTCAGTGTGGCAAGATTAAGCTAATTCCTCTCCTCAATTCAGACAAACATACTGTTGTACATAGCAGCTGGATGGATAAGCAGTGGGGATCTATGAAAAAGCTCAACACATTGCAGCCTGTCTATATTTTCCAGCGCTTCTACAAATAACAGGTACTAGGGCTGTATCAGGAAAAGTAGTAGTGAGATAGAATGATGATTATTCAGTGATCACAGTGGAGGTATATAGAAAATAATAGTAGTGAATGGGGATACATGACATACCACCATATACACCTTCTGACCTTACATGACTGTAAATGTATGTCCGTATATATATGACTACATGGTTATATACTTTTAGAAAATTTAATATTTGTCACCATTATTATTGTGGCTTTACGCAAGGCTTGCAGAGTGCCATGACAATTACAATTTTGTTAGGCTTTGTCTCAATGGGCTGGATTCAGTTTTTCACTCTCATGACTTACACTCATGAATTACACTCTCATGGGTAAAACCATGTTGAATTGCAGGGGAGGTAAAATGAATGTCAGTGTGTGCATGCAGGGAGAATACTTTATTGTTGCATGTTGCACACAGATACTGACCAGCGTTACTGTTACACTGTTATTAGACTTGGGCTGGAAACATCAGCTGTCACTTGTTATGCTGATTGCGACTAATTAAATTTACCTCCCCTGCAACATGGTTTTGCCCATGAGAGAAGTCATGAGAGTGAAAAGCTGAATCTGGCCCAATGTGTTTTAGACTTCAGACAGGAAACGTCTAAAACAAAGACGAAACGTTGTCCAAAACAGTGAGGAAACATGGCGTGGAGGAACCTAACCACANCAGCTGATCAAGTAACAGCAAACTGTTTCATGGGAACAAGAGGGATCCCAATGAGTATTGTATGAGATTTTTTTTTGATCTGCAATCGCACAAGACATATGTGTCTTAAACGACTGATCAGTCAGGGTGGGGTGCATTCACAAGAGTATCTCACTTTTTAGGTGTTCCATGGGTGCTCATTGAAACATGGGAGATACAAAGAACGTTACCAGGCATNGGGTTTTACCATTTTTTTGGCAATAGGGAAATAATCATTTTGCATGTAGCACACACACATAGCACACACATATAAAGCTGCTTTATTTGTAAAGTGCAATTCAGAGATGTCCCTGAATTTTAAATAATTTGATTCTGCTGAGGTGGAAATGTGCTGTTATGGTGACTTTAACTGTGAACCAGTCCATTTGTGCACAGCTGTAATATGTGGGTTCTAGCCACTGCCGGGAGACAGTTTAAGTTCAATCACTTTTAATACCAGCTAAAATTGTATGCATTGGAACAATAAATAGAACCTTTGAGATAGGGTTTTATCACACACAATGNTTTTCTGTAACTTTGGCAGGATGGGGTGAAATGCTGCTTGAAGGGACAATGGAAAATGNCAAGTAGGCTGCGGCAGTATGAAAAGAGCGTCCTGCGTGCCTCTCTTGTCTATCACAGTACACAGATCCCTGACATTCCTGTGTACTGGGCCCAGGTGCAGGCTGACTATACCCCCCTTATGCACATAGCAGCCCACCTCAGAGATGGGCCTGTCAGAGAGACAAGGTGCCTTTTGTCCTGTCTTGGCCAAAATGAGACGCAGATTAAAAAGCTCTCCCAAAAAATAACCCATCTGTTTATTGCTACAAAACTGTAACTCCTTTCAGCACCATGGCTCAGTGAGTCCATGGCCTTATTTTACACTATTTTCTCCAACTTTGATCATTTAAAGAGTTAAGCAGTGCACTTCTTACTGAGTTATAATCAGCAATTGTATCATCACACTGGGCCTGCTTTATGTGTGTACATGTGCATAATTCCTACATACATTGCACAGATAAATATTTNTGCAATAACTCAGACAGATATAATGTAGTTCCCCGTTCTGTTAATAGCGTGTCCATGCTTCATGAATTCAAATATAAAAGGAAAAATACCCCTCGTATTTTAGCTTTTGTCCAAAGATATTGTAATTNATAATGTGATTGGAAATCTCATGTATTTTGAAAAAGGGAATAACTGGTACCCGTACATGCATTAACAGAGCCATAGTAACCAGGTTCTTAATTCCTGCAGCATGCATCAGTGTTCCTATAGGGCAGTGGTTCCCAAACTGTGCGCCCATGACACTGTACTGGGGTATTTGCATTACATCGTAAGGGCTGGCAACACAGATAACATGCTTGCCAGCCCGTACTTCCTTTGTCCAGTGTAGACACATAACACTGTGTAGGACCTAGAGTAGGACACTGTGTTATGTATGGTTTACACTGCGAGGTCCCGACTATCGGTATTCCTGAAGTAAGAAGTAAGTTTGGGTACCACTGCTATAGAGTTTAATACTATTTTATGTAAGCTTAAATGGTTAAGTGGGATAAGGTGTTTTGCTAATGATGATCAGATGACCAGTGTTCTTCATCATGGGGAAAGAAACATTGATTTCTCCCTTCTCCCTGTCATAGCAGGACATGCAATGTGGCTTCTTGCCTTGACATAAAATACTAGCGTATGTTA
>JABWIB010011380.1:0-18609 GCA_016617825.1 Platyplectrum ornatum | reverse complement strand
TGAACAAGGAAAAACACCTCATAAATAGCATTTTGTATCAAAAGATTGTATTCCATTTACAACAACCCTCTGTTTATCCTGCAAATGTATTACTATAAAAAATAGGTTTTATTTATTAAATTGATGTGCTTTATGGTTTTGTGAGACTTTGGCTGGGTTTTAAAGAGTGTTACTTGGAAGATCGNCAGGTTGGGCAGGTCACACCAACATAGTAATATGAATTACATGAAATCACTGTCTCAGCTCAGGTTCCGAGAGATTTGCAGACTCTTATGGGATTCTGGGAGCACTGTCCGAAATTCGTGAGCCTGACGGACATTCTGGAGAGTTGGCAACTCTGGTATTGAATATCGCCTCTTCTTATTATAAACAAATAGACAAATAAACCCAACAAAGATGCAAATAAACTGAGCGCTAACCTGGAAATCNAGAAGTCCATCTAGAAGAACCTTTCCTGTTTGGACAGCGTTAAGGAGAAGATCTTCGCGCTTTATTACATTTAACACTTCAGCCAACAGCAGCGTTTTGGATGGTTCCCCAAGCCATGTGTTGAAAATTCGGTAAGGCTTAAAAAGATTAAAAGCCATTCTTTAGAACACATAATGTAACTAACATATTATACCTAAATCAGATCGNTATCATTCCACCCTTCTCCCACCAGCACTAAATCAGTACGGAAGTCTGGATCATAAGGAACCAGCTCCATTCGGATTTCATGGTGCGTGGAAGGTGACATTACATTGCAAAGCATTGNTTTAAAAGTGCTTAGCCTACGAAATGTATATAAAAAATACTTTGATGGTGGCACAGTCCTATATGTATGTGGGATGCATATTGTTCAATAAGCTTTATCAGATGCCCTTGTTTTTAATGTACAGTGCAGTGAATGAAGTGACACATGTATAAATGATGGATCACAGGTATAATGCTATATATGCAATAAAAACTCAATCTTCTCCTGTTATCCCGACTTCTGACATTTTGTTGGCTGAATTCAGTTAATATACATATAGCTACCTTATCAAGCTAAACCACAACTGCACAGCCTCGGGCAGGCAAGACATATATGCCATCTACTATTCATGGAGTATAAGTGCACACTGACACAGTGTATGTAACCAAATCCATGAGATCTATCCAATATTAAGACAATTAAGACGATATTTAAGAGAAACCTATAAGACAAGGCTTTTAGGTAAAACTGTGGGTGTAAAAAATCCCTTATTGTCATTTAGAGTATAATATTTTAATGAAGCCATGAACACTGACCCAATTAAGTTCATCAAAAACTATGTTCTATTTGACCAAGATGGGCGTACTATACAGGTATAGGAAGGAAACAGATTTGTATAGGTAATCTACCGTATATACTCGAGTATAAGCCGACCCGAATATAAGCCGAGGCTCTTAATTTCACCTAATTTTAAACTGGGATAACTCATTAACACCATAGAGGACAATGACTCGAGTATAAGCCGAGGGGGGCACTTTCAGCACAAAAAAATGTGCTGAAAAACTAGGCTTATACTCGAGTATATACAGTATATTAGAAACAGCACGGGAAGACTATATGAAAAACCCTTAAATAGCATTACAATGCAGGGTACCTCATGTATAGATAGAGACTGGAAGGGTTATTGAATTGTAAGAAAACTGGGTTGTATTAATATAGGGAGGGGAGTTGCCTTTTAATCCACTCACAGTATGTATTTTTTTTTATATTTTATTACTATATATTCAATTGTTATTATACAGCCAAAATATAATACTGTGACACTGATAGATTTTAGATAACACACAGCGATGAATGGTCTGTAGCCGGCTTATAAACCACATTTGCCATTATAATCCACTTTTGTTACTCACAGCGTCCGGCCGCAGCTCTTCCTTATGGAAAAAGCCTCCAGTCATCATTTTCTTGCTGAAGGTGACCACGTCGGCAGGGTCGTCCATCCCCCAGTGCTCGTGTGCCCAGAATTTACCTGTAGAGCCACCTCCTGTTTGAACTTCATCCACCAAAAACGCGCTTCCATGCTAGAAACGTAAATATAAAGAGAGAAGCGACTCATNTCACCAGTCACTGTATAATGGACAGTGTATAAGACAAACCACTGGATGCAAAGGAAANATTTTTATACCCTGACCTTATACTGTGCACAGGGTGCAGGAAAGGAGGAGAGGACATGGATCAAAAACCCAACAANCAATGCTACGAATGCTTTCCTTACAATGAAAGAATGCCTTCACTGACTAATATGGAAGAATTACTTCACTAAAAGGGTAGTTGATAAGTGGAACAGCCTCCGATCAGAAGAGGTAGAGGCTAATACTACAGAACAGTTTAATCACAGCTCTGTAACAGGAAGCAATCCCCAATATATCATTTCCACTATTTCCTCTGTCATGTGTAATGATTTGTGTTTCCCTGATACCTAATAGATGCTGGAAAATCATTTCNTTGTTTCCTGATCATCAGAACGAANTNAAACNCATTCATGTTGTTCCTTCACTACACACAATCATAAGCCAGCGTGTGCGGCTCATGTACTGCACAAAAATCACANTTTCTCCTCCCGAATAAGGCAAAGAATATGATATATGGCAAGAGGAGGGTAATATCNGGCAAAACCAAAGAATTAATGACAAGAATTAATACACACACTACCACTGGAAAATTTGCCATGTTTGCTTTTTGCCNTCTACACACAAAGGGTGCAGGGTGCAATATAGTTTAGAAAAAAGAAATCATGCAGAGAAAAGAATGATGCTTATAGCAAAAAAATACAAACACCTTATTTTTCACCTCTAATTAAGAGTTGAGCAACAAAACAAAGTCTTTACTCAATCTCTTAAATATGCCCCCCCTGCACATGTCTCTCCCCAGACAGCCCCATCGTGTATGTGTATAGCTGGTAAAAGTTTACCAATGTCTAAAAAACGTTTCTTTATATACACTATGATCATATCATGTTATTGGGCATACAAAGCATCTGCATATATTTCTCCTATTATTAAGATCATTTACTTACAGACTGTGATTTAAAGCCACAAGCTTTATAAAAACCTGTTAATAAGTAAATAATAAAATTAATAATAGCCTAGTTTCTACAATATGAGACTTCCCCCTTCCCCCTTCCCCCTGGTTTTTAAATGTTCCTGGTGAAATCTCATCTACATATTTGTTAGTTTGTAACTTATTTTATTCTTTGCCTCATTTTAATAAATTCTTTCAGTCATGACATCAGCCAGGTACACTTGCAGTTTTCCTTATTCTATTGCCCTTACGGTACAGGCATTTGCTCTTTTACACTAGAGAAACACTGCTTCAATATTCCTCTGATGACCAGACAAGATCTCTATTACCTTTCTGGCAATGTCCCTCAGTTTCCTGAAGAAGTCGTCCGAGGCGTGGTTGTCTCCTCCTTCAGACTGAATTGGCTCCACTACAATGCCGGCCACGGTCTTCTTCTTCTTNCGGTATTTCACAATCAGATCCTCTACCTGGACAGGAAGATGTATTCTAGATGATGTACAACTGCTGAAATCTTCTATACAGTATACATTTTATTTGATATAGAAAAAGGTACAAAACAAATAGATAGTTTTAAGGTGTAGAACAGTGATCACTTATATGTGGGCATTAGTGACCACAAATGCTTCTTTTAAATAAACCCCATTGCATGTGATACACTGATCACAGACCTGAATAGACATCATATTACCCGTATTATACCCCTTCAAATCATATATTACCTCTTCCAAACAACGAGCCTCTTCATCCCTGTTCTCCTTTACAAACTCTTCCAGGGGGTACTTCAGTCGTGGGAATGGGGCAATGGGCCAGTCAAAGGAGGGAATGTCCAGTTTGTGGATAGCTTTAGAATGTGTTGTTGAGAGGCAGCCTTTAACAGGAGATTGAATGTATATATCAGATGTCATATACTGGACAGAAAACGGACAAACCTAACATTTGCGTGTGCACAGCGTAATCATAACACAATATTCTTTCTATTGTGATGCTTTGGCTTTGAAATCATATATATCATAAAGNAAAAATAATCTTATAGCAAAATGTTAGTTACGTATTGTGCCTTCTACTTCCAATACAGGTTAGTCACATCTCTATGCACAGACAGTGAATATCTCATATACAGAACGGCAGGTTATCAGGTTCAACTCACAAGATCAGTAGATGTGGAGAGTAACAAAATGACAATGTTATTACCCATAGTTCGTCCATGGAAAGCCCCCATAAATGACAGTATGCTGTAGTCTGGACAGCCTGGGTACTGGAAGGAAATAGAGGAATGGCAGTGAGGCCAAGTAATGACAATGCGTCTATAAAGATATATTAGCTGCCTCGTATTTATCAGCTACATGTGAAGGCTAATGGCACTATTACTGCATGCTATCACAACATTGCTGGCCCGGGTGTAAATGTGTGCCCTTACAAGAATTTACACGATACTCTAAACTACACATAATGGACCTGATCCTGATTTAATAAGATATTTTTTTCCATTTATTAGTTACAATCAAACTCTCTAGTTACAATGCACTTCCCTACACTCCCCTTGTGAAAGTTTTAAGGTAAGGTCCAGATACCTAACCATTTCTATGCGGATGGGAAGTAAGAACAGGAGAAAGGGGGAACCCAGCTGGCGTGAACTAACATGGTACGAGGGTGGGGGTGACCAGACAGGGGTTTATGTGAAGGAGGGGTAGGAATATTTGGAAAAGCAGGTTTTGAGGTAGGAAATGGAGGATTGTCAATAGGACAATACAAACGTTTTACTTGTACTTGTTCAGTTTAGTGGTAATAATTATTATAAAAGGAGTAATATATTGCAAAGCATTTTACTAAGAAAGACACGGTTCTTCCATTTCCATCATAGTTTGTAGTAAATATGTTAGGCCAAAACATATTTCTTAGCTAACTGTATTTATAAGGTGTTACAAATTTCCACGATATAGGTCATTGGTCGAAGTGGAAATTTAGAAGTGGGGGTATGGACATTTAGAAGTGGCGGTATGGAAACACTGGATATAATAGAAGGCAATGGAAATTTGTAGTTTTTCAATTAGATCAGTGGGAGAAGTGTCGGTATGGCATACCCCCGTATACACGCCCACTTTGAGCCCTGATATAGGTAATATTTACAGATGCTAAACAGAACATGCAATGCCAGAGAATATGGAGGCTACAAGTAACGATTAACATGGGGATGTGGAAACCGAAAAGCCAGAGAAGGGGAAGGTCCTAGATGAACTAGCACTGAGGGCTTCATGTAGGGCAGAAAACTCAGTTTATTCTACAGGGCTGCACATGTTGGATTGGATCCAGACATACATACTATTGAACTTACGTGCGAGTGGGAAAAACCATGCTGAATTGCAGAGGAGTTAAATTTCATTAGAGATGAGAGATGATGTTTCCTAGCCCAACTCTAATAACAGTGCAACAGTAACACTGGTCAGTATCTGTGTGCAANATGCAAAAATAAAGTATCCNCACTTTACGTACTATTGACTTACTCACAAAACCATGATGAATTGCAGGGGAGGTAAAATGAATGTCAGTGTTTGCATGCAGGGAGAATGCTTTATTTTTGCATTTTGCACACAGATACTGACCAGCGTTACTGTTATTAGGGCTAGGAAACATCACCTCCCATCTCTAATACTGTTTTCAACTAATGAAATTTAATCTAACTGCAATTCAACATTCTTCATTTCAGTAAAGAGTTTCCCAAACGATGAGATTTAATGTTAACTACGACCTTGTATATGATTGCATTACAAAAGAAAAAACTATTTTCCAGGGATTCACATGGAGTTATACCCAAATATGTATTCAAGATACCTGGTTCACCATGCAGGAGTCCAACTCTTCTTTGGTTACACGACTATGGCCTCTCTCTTTGTTCTGAAATGCAGGTAGAATATACGCTTTAAAAGAGAAAAATTACAAAGCAGGTAANCTTTTAATAAGGCTTAATATAAAGAGAATATTTTCCAGCCAGATTTATATTTCAAGAGTTTGTCCCAGGCCCAAAGTAAGAGAATAATAAGTTAAATATCCTCATCTGAGCAAAAACCATATAAAACCACTATGCATGTAGTTGACATTTGACTTCCCTGTAATTTAATATGGTTTTGCCCATGTGTAACTGTTCTCCTTATAAACGTTTCGTTTCAAAGTCTGGTCCCTATCCTGCGTCATATATTACAGTGTGTTAGAGATGGATAGATCGATATCTCATATGTAACTGCATACAACTGAATATCAACACATTTATAATTTTACTAAGCATCTACAGTAAAAACAAACATAACATCATTGTACTTACTCGGTACCACATAAATATTAGTTTGAATGCATTCTCATTAGAGCACGATCCACAGGACATTGTAATTATTTGCTTCAAACCCTTTGGTCCAATCTATAGAAAAGGAAAACGATACATTACGGGCTGCATGATGAAGACGAGATATTGTTTTCATTCATTCTCTTTCTTTAATATAGNTTAGCAAAATAATGTTATCCCCACAGCAGACATTCTGGGAAGGCTTTCATGGCTGGCAGATAATCTTATGTATTTACAGATAACAAGGACTCCTCCAGCTTCTCGGTGAAATTCTCTGGAGGCAGGATGCCAAGTGCTGGTCTGTTGATAAATGTGCTCTGAAATAAAAAGGAAAGAGACCGATGTAAACAGGGCTGACNGTTTCAGTGTGTCATTCCCGTCAGATTTCCATCACCTTTATACAACCCATGATGTTCTACACAAAGATGCAATATCAATGGTAATGCCTGTAGGGACAACACTGCTATAGGCATCAACAACGCATACGCCAAACCTCCTGCAAGATCATTCATTCCACAACACAAGCAAAGACACTTTACCAATACAGAGTCACATTATATTTATCATGTAACTGGATATTTGCTTATAAGTTTATAAACAGTGCTGGATGCACAAGAGATATAAATGGATTTGTTCTGGCGGCAACACTAATACAAATCAAGTGAATATAAACCTTGGTCATGTGGTGGAACAGTTATGATACTGTATATATCAGAGGTCGAAGTGGAAATTTAGAAGTGGGGGTATGAAAACACAGAATATAATAGAAGTCAATGAAGATTTATAGTTTTTCAATTACATCAGTGGGGGAAGTGCCGGTATGGCATACCCCCATATACACCCCTGGTATATATCCCAATCCCAGCAGAACAGCAGTGACCAGTACGAGGTATATGAACAGACTGGTGGGTAAAAGGCCCCCTCTGGGTGTGGGGCCACAATCTGATCATTACACAGGCATGTCCCCATCACGGCAGTCACATCCCTGCCCACATTCCTTCCTAGGGCATGGGAGGTACAGAGCTTAATTAATTAGCCTGTAATTAAATAAGCTCTGTAGAACTGTTGCATTGTAATTTCCAGTATACAGATGCCTCAGAAGCACTTTAACGAGTGTAGTTGCTTTATCATTCCTAATTTTCTCAGCACACAACCACCAATATCTATTATGTCCTAGTTCCAACTTTCTTCTCTCCAATAAAGGAACCATGAATTAGGTAGATGACGGAGCAATAAAATAAAATCAAAACCATAATTGCACATGCCTTACCAAGTTTTGTGGCTGCTGTAGAACTTTTATAAGAGCAGGATGGTTATAACCTGAAAAATAACACAATACATAAAAAAGAAATAAAAAAGGTGAGAAATGACATTTTCTCCAGAAGCAGAAATTTACACTAATATACTTTATTGTTATTATCCAAGAACATATAATAGTATACCTACTAAGTTGATAACAGTGTGGCATATTACAAGGAATCTGTGCCAGAAAGTACTGTCAGGTAAACACTGTATGCGAAGAAAAGACAGTAAGTAGGAAAATCATTTTGTCCTCTATGAGTTGTACAATAGCTTACCCTTAGAGTTAATGACAAATGGCTAATTTTCCTGCAATCAGATGCACAAGCAAAATGCTTGGAAAGCTCTGCAACTGCTTGCTCTCCCCCAACCCATCCCATCCATAAGTCAGTGTGTTCACAATTTAACCACTTATGTTTACAACTATTCCGACACAAGCTCAATTCAGAGGGGAAATTTACTAGGGGTCGAGGTGGACATCTCGCCTTTGTAATGCGAGAGTNCAGGCGAAATGGCCATATTGGAATTTCCTCTGATTTTGAATTCGGCAGCATCTCGCTGATTTAATCTCGCTTGGGTGAGAAGTTTCATGAGGGATTAAGTGTTTTCAATGGCTGCTCTCAGACAACATGCTTTCATCTCCCCAATTTAAAAAGGAGGTGCCTTTCCTAGGCAGAATGGGTCATTTTGTTAGCCAGACATCCTAAACTAAACCCTCCTACCACTCTTAACCACCTACTCACCCTACCACTCTCCAACTTCTACAAATGGCCACAAAGAAAACAGGAAGTGCGTCAGTAAAATACAGGCACCTAATTGGAGGGGGCGAGGAAAAACGAGGAGAGATGTACAATCGTCTATTACCAATTCACACAAATCAGGGAAACATTCATCCACTTCCAGACGAGTTGGACCATGTGTAGAATAATAGGTAGTGAGGGTGGATAAGATGTCTGAATGTATAATAAAGCAAAGAACATTAAGGTATTATAGAAGATTGCATGTTTGGGCCTCAGGAACATTGTATTTTTCCATCTCCAAATGGTCACCCTTTCAGTGGGAAAGTTCTGATTTTGGATGTCCCTCCCACCCAATATAAGGGACAAACCCCTTTTTACAAAAAATAATAATAATTGTTTTGCTGTGATCATGCCTGTGTGGGACGTGAGTGGAGCAAGGCAGACGTGGACATAGCTAGTAATGCATGAGGGTGCGGAGATATTCGTCTCAGCTCCCCCTGTGCAAATGCTGGGAGGTATGCACCCGTGACGCTACAGATGTCATTTTATGGAACAGGATGTACTTGTGTCTTTAACGACCTTGATATGTGACAAACAAAATAGGGATTAAGTAGAAGATATGCAAAGGAGGAAAGGTCTGGAAATCATGCAAACACCTAGCAAACAATGCAGCTAATCAATCACTGTGCTGAGGAGCAGATAAGGACTGGAGTGTAAAAATGAATTATAGGGAACACGCCGTCTTCAACAACATATGCAGGAAACATTAACTGTCTATTGTAACCAATAAGCGGGTTAAGGGGAGGAATCTCACTTAAAAAAAACATACATTACACTTAATACTTACTATTTGTAATAGAATATCAGAGGGACGTGTGGGGGAACCGATTCTTTTCGGGATATGGATTGTGATGGTTGAGGTTATTTCACCTCACTACTCACTATTACACCTGTTACCACTCTGCACATGGATCTTGAGGTCACATTCCTACATATTCCATTTAGCAATGAATGACTATTCTGTTACATAGAGTATGCTGAATGGGTTAAGCCCTGGATATAACGGCTAATGTGATGAAGGTAAATGCCCAGAGGGACATTTTCAGTCATTCTTCACACTTTTGTTCAACATAATAGGCAGACATCAATAAATAGATTCATGTTCTAGTGAACTCCAGCCACACGCTAAGCGCTGACAAACACTGGGGGTCACAGGGTGACCTACTTTCTGGTACCCCGCTAAGGGCCTAATGTAGTGTTGTGTGTATTACCATCAGGACATGTATAAGCCTGCACTGCATATACAAATACTGTGCTATGAAGAGCTATGGGCACCCAGGGCCTGTAACGTCTGTAAAGTGGGTGTCAGAGTCAGGCAGATGCAAATCAACACAATTTAGAGTGGTGCAACTCTGTATTACCATTGCACCTAACTTGTGTACACATGCAACACAACACCGGCTGTTCTAATGTATGCAAGTCGTCTTGTGTAAATTTCACAACACAGGTTTCCTAACTCTATAGGACTCATTTAACATACCTGCCAACACTATGTGCCTGCAGCAAGGAGTATAAAGCAATGTTCTTCACACTAAAAATAACTTTCCAACAGGATTTATAAACATAACATTATGAGTGGAATACAATGTTTCCTCAGGAGAAATTTCACACGTGATTAAATAGAAATAAAGAGTTTTATTATGAATGACTGACCTGGTCACTCCTTTCAAATACCAAAATGGACGTTATTAACTGGGGTGCTCTATTACCTGAACCGTGCATCTACTCCCCAGAAACATCTGGTACAAAGAAATAGGCAACTAATGATGTTCTCTGGAGGGTCACAGCTGTATCTGACCCTGTTGGGGAGTTGCAGTGGCGGATGTGTGGCCATGTTATATGTCAAAGGTCAGTTCTGCCAGCGCCATCAGCTTCCTGGATGACATGAGTTTAGCTTTAAACATTAAAGTTCAAGTTTCTATTATGCTCACAGACATTAACCCCCGTACTAACTACTACTACTACTCCCTTCCCTCACAGGCAGTCCTACAGGGAGTGATAGTTTGTCCTTAGCAGCGCACTGTGAATATATGCATTCACTATGTACCTCTGAACCTGGATAAGGCCCTAAGGCTGTAAATGTGCTTTCACAAGCAATCAGAATCAAGTAAATACATACACATTTAGACAAATAAGGATGGAATGTACTTTTGTCAAAACATTAAGTAAAATAGCAATGATATGTGCATATTTACTATCTTGGACTGAAGCCACTGAGTATAGAGGAAATACAAAATAATGAATGAAACACAACCTACAGTATTTGCATACATATACATAAATAAAACACAGAGATAGAAACACTGTGCCAGCAATTTTAAAAGAAACAGTGCTGCAAAAACACTGATACACAATATATATATATATATATATATATATATATATATATATATATATATATATACATATATATATACATACACACACACACACACACACTCATACATACGCACATATATATATATATATATATATATATATATATATATATATACATACATACATACACACACACACACACACACTGAAATGATACAGTGTATACATGTATAACAATCACATATCGGAGATGACATTTTATGACCATGATTACTGTATTACAGTACAATTCACAATTGATTTGTTATACTAGCAATTGTAATAGTGCAGTGTAACCTATGAATGAAAACTTTAATAACGACGGGCAGTCACTCCTGTACATACTGTAACCAGGAGGTAATGCCATATCATTGGTTCTTGCAGTTCGCTAGGTCCTTCCTATTTAATAATACTTTGTTAGCGTTGTTCATGTTATACAATCTGCTACCAGATTTATTATGAAACTAGCCATAAACTACACATCTGTATTTTGACACTTTGACACTTTGCCGTACACTGTACAATAACCATCAGCTAGAGTAATTGACCCTAAGGGCCCGATTTAATGCTGCACGGAGACAGGGAAAAAGCTGGACGTGTGCTTTTTCCCGTCTATTACGGCACTTTCATTTCGCTTCCTTTCATATGTAGCTCTATGAGCTGCGAGATAAAAAGACGCAAATTTTCTCCTTTGCGCTGTTTGCGTAAGAAGAAAATATCGTGGATGTAGGGGATTGAATCGGGCCCTATGTATCATTCCTCAGTCTGCTTTAGGACGCAAGCTTTCAGGCGGGGACTCTCTTCTTCACCCATTCTGTCTTCCTGTATTCCCCATTGTATGGTGCTGGGGACACTTTGTGGCACCTAATAAATAATCATTAATAATAAAAACAAATTTTTGTCTCTGGAAAAATGTTATTTGGGATTAACTAGATTTTATTGTTAAAAATATAGCTATAACATTGGAGTAAAGTAAATTGTTTTCAACGATTTGTGTTTAGTACATTGTCTATAACCCGGAGCCAAAACTATTTTAGCCCATTTAACATGGTGACAATAGAACGCAGACCATGCATATGTATATGCCGACACATACCACCATATAATGCTGGTATGGAGAACCAGACCTTTTCCTTCCATTTTTCATGGTGATAATATTATATAGCCACAATTTTAGCAATGCACTAAAACAAATGAAAAGAAATTCAAACCTACATAAATCATTTAGTGTTACACATGGGTAAGAGTGCTCCTCATCAACTTCTATCGCTGACAAAATGATTGCCAAATAAGTAAACGTCCGAAAGGATTTTGTTTATTATTATATTGTAAACAGAACGCTATAGTCAGCATTTTCATCTTATTTCTGCTATATTTAAAACTCCTGTCAACAGTATAACAATTAAACAAGGGTCTAAGGCCTAAATTTACTAAACAGGGAGATTGAAAAGTGGGGCATTTGCCCATAGCAACCAATCTCCCGGTTTAGTAAATTTATGCCTAGGGCTTGTTTAGAGATTATTTTATTATTCTGATCCAGTAATCAAGTCTAATAGTGACATACTCTATATGTTGTATGGAGTGGAATAGCCTCCCATCAGAAGTGGTGGAGGCTAATACTACAGAAGAGTTTAAGCATGCTTGGGATAAATATAAGGGNATTCTGAGTCTCAAACAAAATAGCGATTAAATTTGGGTTGGTATAGTTTTAAATACACAATGAGGCAGACTGGATGGGCCATGTGGCTCTTATCTGCCGTCACTTTCTATGTTTCTATGTATGAGTGGGCAGGCTGCCATCCTAAATACTGAATTGAATGAAATGATAAATGCATGGTAACCACTTTCTGGGGATAAACCAACATGATAAATATTATTTGTAACAATGAAGCTTCACAATTTATAAAACCGGACATTTCAAGGAACACTTATAAATGAAATGTTTTTGTAATGAAACCAGTGGTCATGTGGATTTAAACAAAGCGCTCCCAATACAAAGACTGAGGTCACTAGGTAGAGAGCAGCAATTAATCACGCCATTCTTTATCACACAGGATATAATTACAGACTGCAAGACAAACCGTGACAAAATACATAGACATGTAAAGCATTCCGACGTGCAAATGCAAAATGTTTATTACAACCTGGTAAAAGGGACCATCAAAGCATGATGGTTTTATGCAGGACAGCTCCCCACATACTGTAGCACAGTAAATGGTTTACAGTTTTTGCATACCAGAAATATAAATTATTAAAACCTTATATGAAATACATCTTCTAAAGACACTCAACCATATGAGATGATAATGGTTATATGGAAAGGATTTAAATAAAGAAATGATTCAATCCCTGCTTACAGGTACTGTATGAACAAGAGCGATCATCAGGCCCATCATACAGTTATCATGGATCAGGATCTAGTGTGTGGTGCAGATAAATTTCTGAAACCTTAGATCATCATCCCAGAATGTCTCTAGGCCGATAATCTGATGACTCAGAATATCTAAAAGATTATGTTCCAAAGGGGGTTCCTCATCTGTCTCACTCCATAATTATTGGCAATATACTGAAATGGAAACTCTGCATTCTACAAGAGATACAGGGCTTCCATAACTATATCATTTACAGCAAGTATAGCAGTGATAAACTTAGACAGAAGGGTAAATTCCAGCCAGGAGGTAAAGGTGGCACAAAATTGACCCGAGTGTCTCTAACAACCAGCAAATTAGCTAGGTGCACAGGCCAGTCATCATTGACAGACTGGAGACCTGTGCCATCTCTAAACTGAGGCATGGTCTTCCTATTAGATCAAGATCCTTCTGTCAATCTCAGCAGCCCGTTCCTCCTCAACATGGATATCGCTCCCAAGGAGAAAATAAAAGCGTGTTGCTCCAATAACCGGTGACCTTCTCCACGGGGAAATCTTCCCATTTGTTGGCATAAACATAAAAGCTGGCCACACATTTTAGATTATAGATTACAACTACATGTGAATTATTGGNTTCTATAGGTCAGTGGTTCTCAAACCTGTNCTCAGGACCCTCTAACAGTGCATGTTTTCCAGGTCTCCTGGCTGGAGCACAGGTATGGTCATTACGGACTGACATATGTGACCAGGTCCACAGGTGTTGTCATTATGTCACGTGATTGTGAGGAGACCTGGGAAACATGCACTGCTAGGGGGGAGAACCCCCCCTATAGATTATCTGGTCATAAGGTAGAGGTTAAAATAAGGTGTAAATCAACAGGCCAAATGGTCACAGGAACAAGAATTAAAGGAACCAGACTGCTTTACTGGAGATAAAATATATATTACATGGGCAGTCTAAGGATAACAGGAGTATAAAAGAAAGAAATGATAGAACAATACACATATTTCCTCTGTGTGACCTGTAAGGGTAAAAGAGGGAGAAGAAGACTGCTGAGCAGATATTATGGATACTATGAATGGCAAATGGTCCGGTCTTTAATCTTACCCTTTGGGAAAAGTTAAAATGCTAGATGGCTTCTCTACCATAGGTTTCTCATAAGCTTGAAGTCAGTCTATTTAGTATGTGCTGGTTATATGTTCTGTTCTGCTGTTATATAAGGCTTCAAAATCAATACTGATATTATTGGAATGGATGTGTTATCCGATTGCCAGGATTATAGAAGATCTGCTCTTCATTACATCACGTGTGAGCGCTGCATTTCCAACTGGGAATTCTCTCGTGAAAGTGGGACTTGATAAAATAGTGACAGCAAATGCACTAATGATAATGGACCAGGGCCTAAATTCACTAAGCGGAGAGTTTGCTGGTGAATTTGAAAGGTGGTGAAGTTGCCCATAGCAACCAATCAGATTCGAGTTCACATTCTCCAGTGTGTAAAATGAAACTGAGAGCTTGAATCTGATTGGTTGCTATGGGCAACTTCACCACCTTTCAAATTCACCAGCAAACTCTCCGCTTAGTGAATTTAGGCCCAGATGCGCTGTGATCAGCGTTGTCTGCAGAGTTCCAGGAACATATCACTGTGGAATCCCAACTCTTGCCGCAATTGTGATACTTACTCCATATCTTAACTTTCCATTCTGTACCAACCGTTAGGGCTGATGCCCAGCATCCCCCCTTCCTTTTTTTACCCTTCGCACGCTGGCGTTCCACCCCACTGACAGAAATACTTCCAGTGAAGAAATATGGTTACTGAGCAACTAGAAGTGTCTTGCAAAGGCATGAGTAGTAACAATATAACCCATATGCATTGGCATATTCCAACTTAAAATGATGGGCAAGCTGTTATACACCGCACTCAACACTTAGAGGTTCTGAACACAGATTATAACCAATATGCAAACATCTGCCAGAGCCGTTGCTGTATTCTGCCGTCAGGATATAAGAAAGGGGACGGCAGCTAAATTCTGGCCATTGGGGTATAGCTGCATATGAGCCTCACCAGCCTGTTGTAATGCAGCAAACACCACACAAGAGCTAGATAGGGCCCAGATTAACCCAAATCCTCCCTCATCCTGCTGAGGCCCCTAAATACAACAATAAATAACTACATGGTAATGCCACTTACCAATGGGAATGGATGAGATCTGGGAATACAGATCCAGCATACGATTTCCATCAACATCAACCAGATAGTTTCCACGACTTTCTTCATAATTGCAGAAAAAGTTCACAGCGTCCGCATTCTGTTATGTTCAAGAATAAGAAAGGAAACAGGTTATTTCATTCCGCATTGTAACAACCTGTAAAAACATTGCATATTAACGAATCAAACTAGTTTATGATTTCTGATCTATTTATTTACTTGTTTAGTTTGATAGATTGAATAACATTTGAGCTCAAAGCTTAGAAGTAGTGTCTTTAGCTTACCTGGATTGTGCTCAACTGCTTAATCAGCTCCTGAAACGGCATAAAAGAAAAAAAATACATATATAACAAATACAACTAGTGGACAACTTTAATAAACTTTAAAAACTGAAATATCTAGAAGAGCTTATCTGAATACTAATAGTCAAAACTCGAGAGCATAGAATGGTCTGGACAGTTTCTTCACTTAAAAAGGTAAATACTTTATACACACCAGTATTTTTAGTTTATTAATACATTCCAATTTTTTATTATTATCTTTTATATAACCAAGCAACAGTAAATTTAAACTTAAGAGAATGATTCACTTACTCTTGACCTCGGCCCAGGGACCTCAGTCTTCATTAATGGTCCATCATACTCAAAATCGACATTCTTTTTTGCAGCAGCTTGGCTAATGTGTCTGGAAACTGAGCAGAACAGATACATATCAATACAGTATAAAATAAACCCAAACATACAAGTTTAATAAGATGTAGAAGTTCAACACTTGATAGAAGTTACATTCAATGCTAATTTGGCATTGGTATATTGTTTGCCCTACCTACGCAGAATATGCTGTACAAGGGCTGGTGGCTGGCTATTTAATACAGTACATTTGGGTTGGAGTAGTACACATATGAAATGTAACAAAACACATATCTTTACATAGCAAGGACATATATTGTGCAGAAGGCCTCTCCTGAGACATTGACAGTGGTCTATGGGCTTTGGCATTTCTATTGCCCGGGCACTTCATTGTGATCTCTGGTCTTTACTCCTGCCTCCAGTCTACTCTGATCTACACAACAGCGCCATCTATCGGCTCGCCGAAGACTGCAGTGTGACAGACATGACCAAACTGGCTTTTATTATATAGGATACCGCGCTCTGATGAAACTACCACGAGTGCTGATTATATATATTTTATAGACTACGGTTTACATTTTGTAAAAGGAATGGGTACAGCTTTGGTTAGTCCTTTTGCCTTTTTCCCTTCCCAGATTGTAGTGTTGGAGAAACCAGGTTCGGTTCTGTGAATAAGAAGTTGTACCTTCTCAGTAAGTGCACTGCAGAAGTGACCAGAGAAGACAGCAATACTGTACGTAAGTAAACCCTTGGAGAGCAGGGGCGAAGTGCTGTTTAGAATGTATACATTCATAGATTGATTATGTTGAAATCACCAAATTGTTCTTTTTAATCATGGAGCACAGTACTGTGAATGGAGCTAATGATTACAGAATATGACATGAAACAGAGGTCAAACAGCTCGGCACAGATAACCTTACAATACAACTTCTGCAGAACAGATGACACAGCGGAATAAATATCCAGGAACAGTTTGACAAAAGTTTCTATTTTAATTAACTACGTGAAGGTGTTCATCAGCATTCAGGTGAATAAGCAGAAATATATTTACACAATATAAAGAAAATGCCACATAATACTAAAGGGGATTAGATCAGCATTAAGGATAGATAAACTATGCCTTCCATTCTAGGAAAACCTCTATTTTAAATGATCAATAGTAGAGGACAGTTATTGGTATATAATTCACATACATCAATTTAACTAGACATGTTATAGTTAATGATCACATCAACAGGACTATAAGGTCATAACCCTACACAAATAACTATGGTCAATGGAGACCATCAGGGGTTTGCACTGTTAAAAGGTAAAATGGATGTCTAAGTATAAATTACACAGTATTTACATTATACAAAATACAACCATGAAGAGTTACTGATCGCAGACCAGTGTTGGTTGTGTACTATTATTCTGTATATAGCACTACCCTGCTCCTACTACTGATTTAATTGAAAAAAAAAAAATGATATACTGCAATTCACTTTAATGTTTTAATACCAAGGTCATCATTCACTGGTCTTAATACATGATACACAGAGAAAGGATTAATAACGCTTTTAGCTTTTTTGATTATGTGCAGTTGCACATCACAATGCATTCTGTACAGCGCGTAACCACCAGTCATTAATACAGTGTGTTGCATGGGGGAAGAGCTGAGGGAGGCAATCAAATCGTAGGGTAAGGACTTGGTTAGGTCCCTTTGCGAAGTCCTACTGTCTGTATGAGCCTCTGAATTCAGATAAGATTAACTACTGCAAAACAGTGTAACATATATCATATACAGGGAAACTAGAGAACAGCGAGAGGCCCAATCCTGATGAATAAATCATTGTGCACCGGTCTACCGGTAGTGGCTCATTACACTAAATATCCATAAAATATCAGGGACCCAGACAATACATCTAAAGGGGTTAAAGGTTTCCCAGCATGCCTTATCTCTTAATACACATTTCCAAGCTAGCTCAGCAAATCCTAAATACACAAGGTACTTGCAAATCCATACTGACCACAACTCAGTGTTCTTACTCCTGATAAGGAGGTTATGACATTACTTGTTCTGCAATATCTGCCCATTTGACCAGAGGGTCAGTGAACTTTTACACTATCCATGTTTCAGGTGTTATTTTCTTTTACAAAAGTTCATTCATTTAAACACTATTCTTAATGAAATCTGTTAATAAAAACACTGTAAACATATTACAAAACAGAGATAAAGGCTAAAATTCATTCCCATCTTCTTTTTTTTTTTAAACTTCTTTATTGAGTTTTGGAATTCACAACATTTCACAGAGAAATACAAAAAAACACAATAGCAGCCTGAACTTACAGAAAGCAGAAACTAACATATGAATTAGAGAGCAGCACAATGGGTTACAGGAACTCACAACAACTTTGCAGTACAAAAAAGCACGTCCCCACAATACAATGAGAGANTAATCACGCAATGATAGGAGGGTCCCCAGCAGCTAACCTCGTGAGGTACCAGGAGGTATGCCCAAACTGACAACAGAGCTGCTGCTTAAGACTCGGCGTTAGACAATCAATAAAACATTCCCATGTAGCAAAAAAACTGGC
>JABWIB010011379.1:5032-16880 GCA_016617825.1 Platyplectrum ornatum | reverse complement strand
ATGCAACAATAAAGTATTCTCCCTGCATGCAAACACTGACATTCATTTTACCCCCCCCCCCCAATTCAACATGGTTTTACCCACTAGTAACTTTACACTTGTAAAGTTCATTAGTGCATAAGTCTGGATCCAGTCTACTGCTACCAATAACAAGCCTGTATACAAACCTGAGTATCCACCCACTTAGACCCTTCAGCTGTGCGCTCAACTCTTCCATAGAAATGCACTGGTAGCATGTACTCAGGACGGGCCTTCTCCCAGGGGTTACCGTATCGGAGCCAGTCATCTGCTTCCTCAACCTATAAAACAAATAAGTCAATCAAAGAAGAAGAGGTTTTTTTTTACAAATGAAATTAACATATATATATATATGAAACTGCCTGAAATAAAATGATATTTCCTAAATTGTTCACATAATCATAAGATGGTACAATTCATTTTTTACCATCTAGTTGACGACCTTTTAAACATGCACCATAACCATCAATGGCTTAATACTAATAATAATCTCCTTTTTAAAAACTCTCTAAAGGGTACAGGCTATAGGATTACAGTGGATGTCTTAGTAGAGTGTGCTTTTACAAAACAAATCTGTATTCATGTGAAAAATAAATATTCCAACTAATTGTTTATAGGAGTACGTGAAATTGTGCAAAGGCCAGGCATGTAAAGATGTTAAGTAAATAGGAGTAAGTGCAAACTGACAGACATTCCACAAAGGTCAGGTCATAAGGACAAGGGTTGTCTATACGTGTGGAAGTGTTAGACAAAGGTTATAATTAGACTAACGTTTGAGGAAAGGACCTACTAGGGCCAGATTAAGGTTCTTAGGGGCCTCTGCCAAATATTAAGAAACAGTACACATATTTAAATATACATATATATATTAAGCTAAAGTTTAATATGTCCAGCCTTTTTGGGTGTCCAGTCTCTATTTCTGCCCCCTGTACATGTCCAGCCTCCATTTCTTCCCCTTTATTGTGAGTGCCTTTAGAAATGGCATTTTGAGTGTGGGCCCCTTTGTGTGTGTGTGTGGGGGGGATGGGGTGATGGCCCTGATCACCCTATGGTTAATATCTATAGTAGATGAGATGAGGTACAGTTGGTCACTAATATGATGGAAGAAGAGCTCAATGGAGTATATTTACTAAGCGGTGAGATTGCAGTGAGATTGAAAAGTTGAGATTTGAGTTCACATTCTCCAGTGTGTAAGATGAAACTGAGAGCTTGAAGATGAAGATTTGGACATGCTGAGCAGAAACCTGTCAGCCCAACTGTTCAGAGCAGTAAGCGGCAATTATCTGTACATGGAGCTAGCATGCCGCACGTTGCAATACTTCCAATCTGACCCAGTTCTTATCCACACCAATAGCAGCAGTAACTTGCCCTGTGGGTATGTGTTCTGATTTAAGCCCATTTCAGCTACTTATTATTTAATGATGCTTCATATCTGGTAATTGCAGAGGGCATGAGGAAACATTCTACGTATCGCCCCTACATGGGTTGTGTGTTTCTCTGGTTTTGTCTTTTTGTTGAGTAAAGTGTTTTACAATTCTCCACCCTGTTATCACCCTTGCACTTATGGTTAAAGTCATCTTCTGTCCCATGAAGGTGTTATGTATGAACAACAGTTGTATCTGTGAACTATATATGTGTGTGCCTATACACAGTGAACCGCTGATATTACATAAACCTCTATATAGGTCAGTGGTAGCCGGTGCCATACAGGCTATATTTGTGGGTGAACAGTATATGAGTTATTATTTATTAGAGTAATTATTTCATTAGTTGATATTCATTTACCTGCCAGCCATTTATAATCCTTTGGTTGAATATCCCAAATTCATATCGGATCCCATATCCATACGCTGCCAGGCCCAGTGTAGCCATAGAATCAAGAAAACAGGCTAAAATAAAGACACACAGACATGTGATTAAACCAATGTAACAGGAAACACTAAACTTTGACAGCATGTAAATTAAAATATAAGCATAAATAAAAATACAGCATACCTGCCAAGCGTCCCAATCCGCCATTACCAAGACCTGCGTCCTCCTCTATCTCCTCCAGTTCCTCCATATCCAGGCCCAGCTGTGTCGAAATGAAAGTGCATATGTCAAATATATTGTAAGAGAGCCCACGTATTCCTTCCAAATACAAGTAGGCCTTTTCCATGTCTTGCAATATGGTGACAATACCCGGATATTTCCTGTGGTATTGTCTACACGCTAGGTTTTGTTTTTAGCGTCTCTATATCTATTATCATATATATAGATGATAGCACAGATATGTACCATCCAGGCTCCCATACCCTACACTCCTCATTACACATACAATGACAATTTCTGTCTATATACAATGTGAGAAAAAGAGAATAGTGCATTTTGTCACATGAAATGTCAATGTCCGCTGTCCTGACTGTTTCACCAATTTCTGCCAAAATATTAGGGAAATTCGATAAAGTCAGAATTGCTGAATTCTGGTGGTGAAATTGGAACGGTTCTTAGTATCTATCCTCAACTTTTCCAAATAACTACAANATAAAACCTCCTCTGCATATTCCTGCCTAATGTAATAATTGGATGACATAATTCTCTGCCCATCCGCAGCTATTCTGCCAACCCACACACAGCCATTTCAACACAATCACCCTGATTTTCCTGTCTGTAATGTAGCATCTGCATAACATGTATCTTCCAACAACAGTGGAGTTTATTATGTGTTGATTTCCCGTTATGAACTTTGTTTTTGTACCCATTTAGATGCTAAATGAATGATCAAGACTTCTTAATTAAATGTGCTTTGTGTGTTACAACTTTGTGGGGAAATAAATTTTTTGGATACAGAATCTCAGCAAAATGACATATTAAAATGCTAAATAGAGCATATTTAGCACAGAGACAGCGTCTTATTTCAAGTGGATAAGTAAAGTGATCTAAATGCAAAACAGGAGTAGCTACATTCATGCATTATTTCTGGATTATAACTTCTACCTTATACTAACCTCACTTTTAAGACGCCACCTATGATGCTCTGTCATTTTAAGTCATGGAAAGAGCCTTCACTCTGGGTCAGCCAAAAATGTCAGTTCTTGTATATCAGTAACACTCCCCAACACTTACAGGCTTAAAAAGTGAAATAATGGAACTCCTATATTTTGACAGACGGAGCCACCTTTCCCAAGATAATGATAATGGAGCCCTTATATAGATAGCGTAAATCCCTCTCTTCAAGCTGAAATGCTGAGTGTATTCAGTTCCAGTGAATGGTATTTCTATATAACACTTTAGAAAGCCATTGCTCTTAGTGCTTCAGACATTTACTCTTCCATACAACTGATTCACATTGCCTAATATTTACAGGCCTAGATGGATGTATTTGGATGTTTATATCAATGTTTGTTCTGTCATTGCACTGTGTTATATATGACTAAGTTCTGGAAGGGACATCTCAGATGTGTGTTCCTTTGGAAAAACAGAATTCAACAAAAATGTTTACAAAACCAAAACCAAAAAAACCCAACGACATAATTTCCTCCAAACTCTAAATGATATGAAGAATCCGTCCCATGAGATGAAAAGGGCCGGGGCCACACTGAGGACACAGGGGACTGTGCAGCTGTATCCTTCAGAAAGAAGGAATTTCTCATCCATGTACTTCACTATCATTTATTGACAAACACTGTCGTGCCTGGTGTCTAATGTCTAATAGTGTCTAATAATCATATATGACAGTTTACACAGGGTCAACAAGAGAAATCCTGGGCCCGGTACAGCAACTTCCTCATATATATTCATAACAATTTATTTCTGCTGATGCACAGGGGTTTAAAGCACCTGACCTACAGAAACAAAGGCATATAATATGTGTGTGTGTGTGTTAACTTTTAGTTAGGAAGGGGATAGGACTTATGGGACAATAAGTTACTTATTACATAAATCACTTTCTTGAGCTCTGTACTTATGTTGCAGTCCAGAGGCATAACCACAGTGGAATCTATGAATAAATGCTGAGCTCTGTTAATCAATATATTGCAAGCAGCTCTGCTACCCACACAGCCTTGCCCCCAGTACCGCCTGACTCTGCCCACCTATATTTGGCTCCTGTCTCCTTGCTATGATCTCGTAGAGCTGTCACCTGTGAAGGGAAGAATAGATAGATATATATATATATATATATATATATATATATATATATATATCTCTATATCATGTTAGCCCAGTATAATGGGGAGGGTGATATTTTTATTTACATTCACCCTGGGCTCCATCAAGCTGTGTTACACCAATGGACTGCAGATGACAGCTCCAAGCACTGCTTTGAGCCCTAGGACTACCTGTTGCCCATCACTGACAGATAGGACTCTCATCATGTCTTTTATTATGAATGAAAAGATAAGGGAGAGCCAATATGGAGGTAACCTGATCCGCGCAATACACAATGGCGGGACTGTGAACGTGCAGCTTAGTGTGTTCGCACAGGAAGGACCCAGCAGAGCAGCGGTGACAGATCCCAGACTCTGGCTGCACACATTTATAATAATCAGCAGCCTTAACTCTCTATGTGCTGGGGTAGACCCCCCTTCACAGCACTGCGGAGTATAGCAAGTCAATCTGAATGTGAAAAATACCGACAACTCAGCTTAACCCAGATTGCAATATGTCCTTCTACTGGCAGCTATGGGATTATGGGTGTTAAGAAAAATGCACTGAAATATTTATGTCTGTTCTAGACACTGGCTGCAAGTAGTCTCAGGGCCGCTGTATACATCTGATTATAAACAGACACCTTTTCTAATGAAAATAAACCTGTTAAAAGATGACAGATGTTATCAATCAGTTTAATTAGTTTCTGGGTTGAATCATTTATTAATAATGATAAGCACTTGATAACATGAGAGAGGGGGAGTGAGGCTGGATGGAGAGAATGATGCAGCAAAAGAGGGCTGGAGAGAGAGAGTAATACTGCGTTCAGATTACCACCAAAAAAACTGGGTATTTCATGAAATTTCCTGGTTTTTGATAGTAATCTAAACGCCCCCTTTTACAAATTCTCTGTCTTTTTGTCCGGACCGGACCATAGACCAGGATATTCCTGGGTCGCTCCTAGTTTGAATGACCTGGGAATAACCTGACGAGTTGATTGGCTTGAGTTGAAAGCCAATCACAGCTCATATGACGGTTTCTTCCAATGATCTACCTGGGTTCAGTGTTAGCGGTGTTGATCCAGGAATTTCACCAAATTCCCGGGTCAGAACTGTGCTCTGATCATGGTAGGATATGTGTATGCACTCCAGAAATACAAGGCTGCAAATAACCAGGACTGGATATCCAGGAAGGAACAGGTGTATCTCATATTTGGGATCTTGTACTTGAAAGTTGTACAGAAGTCCAGTTTCAGAATGATTTTATTTGCATACAGCTTTACTAACATTAGAGAAACAAAACAAAACTGCAGTTTTCTTTATTGTGTCTCTCTGTCCCCATCCCCATCAATACACTACTGAACTTTCCAGTTTTTAATAGGTTTGTTTACTATTTCATTTGACTTGGGGGCACCTGTAAAAAATGATTGATACAGTAAGTAAAGCTGGCCATACACTATAAGATAAATTGTACCCAATCTAAAGATTTTTTCAAAAGTGGGCAAAACCATGTTGAATTGCAGGGGAGGTGAATTGAATTAGTTGCAATCAGTATTACAGGTGACAGCTAATGTTTCCAGCACAAGTGTAATAACAGTGTAACAGTAACGCTGGTCAATATCTGTGTGCAACATGCAACAATAAAGTATTCTCCCTGCGTGCACACACTGACATTCATTTTACCTCCCCTGCAATTCATCATGGTTTTACCCATTTTTTTTCTGGGTATTTTCACTCCATTTCAGTGGAAAGAAGCGATTAAACCCGACAGATTCTTTTTATGCAGAGACCTTTTAGCTGGAAAGATACAGCAAAACAATAAGCAACTTCTTGTCCCTGTGTTTAAGAATCCTGCAACTTGGCAGCAGAAAACGATTTCCTTCCAGGCACTAAAATATCACAACAAAAAGGAACAAAACACAAAGGGACTGATCCCGAGTCTGAAGTTACTGCAAACTAAGGAGTTAATCCGCTCCTTGGCAAGTTCATGTTGAACTGCAGGGAAAGCAAAATGAAAATGTTTAAACAGAACGAGTTTAAACATAGCTCAACTCTAAAATAGAGTAAAAAATAAGCATTTTACAGTATTGCTATGCAATAACAGCCAGAACATTCACACACGTTTACAGTCCTTTTTGCACTATTCTTGAGATTGCGGTGGAAAGCTCCGAACATAGGCCAGACGCTGGGGACATTGATTTACAGTAAATGCTTTTCATAAGATTTCATTAGTGTCCTATAATAAACCTGATTAAACTAGATCCAGGCTACTGGAAATCCGGCATTACTATGGATAACCAAACACAGGATCTGCCGCTATCCAGGTGTGGAAATCCGCACTATTAAGATAAGTGTGTACAGGATCCTACCAGTATACCCGCCCAGCTACTTTAATATAGTCGGGGGGACTGTACTCTAGTGACTCTGCCAGGGACTTCTGTACTCTAGGGACTCTGCCAGGGACTTCTGTACTCTAGGGACTCCGCCAGCTCAATGCACAACATTCACAGACTTTCACTATAGGTTTTCCTTACACCCTTAAGTCACAGAGAGTCTCATAGTAGATAGTAAATGTTGCGGTACATTATAGGAAAGTATAAAACAGAAAGCAAATGTTGTATTGTCTTTTTACATTCCACATGATATTTCATCTATCCATTTGCATTGTATATAGGAGGTGAATCAGCAGTATCTATTTTGCACAGATGCAAATGACCTCTCAATATGCAACACCCTTTGTCAACAAATGTCCTACCTTCCCTGCTGATATTACCTGTTACCCTACAGCAAGAGAATGACCTAGTCCAGGGGTCCCAGCATGCTTTGCCAGGTATCCGCTATGTCTGTGTAGATAAAGCATGCTGGGGCTTGCAGTTCTACATAGAGAACATAGAAAGTGACGGCAGATAAGAGCCACATGGCCCATTCAGTCTGCCCCATGTGGTGGTATATTGGGATAAAGCAATTCTCTAATGCTGGGCAACCTGTGGCTCTCCTGGCGTTGTCAAACTACAAGTCCCAGCATGCAAAGCATGACAACACCTGGAGAGCCGCAGGTTGCCTACCTCTGGCCTCCAGCCCCTGTGATGTAAATGAGGATGTTTTTCCTGCTCGCTGTTTTCTCATGCAGAAACAAAGACTATACTTAGAAATTCATTAGACTCGTCTTTGTTTGGAAATGAGTTAAAATACAACAGACCCGCGACTTAGTTTACTGTTCGGAGGAGTTTCTAATGAATAATTTATAGAACTGGCATCCTTTCTTAAAGGCCATTACAGTGTTGCTGGGCTGCCAACACAGAAATGTACTGCGGAATATTGATTGTGGCAAGAGATTGCTTGAAAGTACTAATGTGCCAGTGGAAATATTTTCTTATTATAACAGAAATATCATAAGGTGAAAACAATTATATAATAATAACATTATCAATAAGTATGGGGGTGGTGTCTGAATCTTAGACCAAAGAGAAAAAAGGGGATTTGAAGAGAGAGAGAGAGAGAAGGAAGGGGGGAGATGAGGGGGAGAGAGAGGGGGGAGGAGAGAGAGGGGTGAAGTGATAGAGGGGGGATAGAGTGAAAGAGAGGAGAGTAGACAGAAGAGAGAGGAGAGAGAAGAGGATAGAGAAAGAGAGGAGAGAGAGAGAGGGGGGGAGACAGAAGAGGATAAAGAGAGGAGAGAGAGAGAGAGAGAGAGAGGGGGGGTGAGAGAGGAGGGGGNAGAGAGAGAGAGAGGAGACAGAGAGTGAGGGAGGGGAGACAGAGAGTGAGTGAGTGAAGGAGGGAGAGAGAGAGAGAAAGGAAGAGCCGATACATAAGGAAAGAGAGAAAGAGGAAAAAGTTAGACATATGAATACAGATGAGATATCATGCAGTCTATACCTGATAAACAGCTTCATCACAGGCATGTTGGAGACCCAAATTTAGCATTGTATTCTGCAAAGTGCGGCCCATGTAGAACTCCAAGGAGAGGTAATATATACGCTGTAGAGATAAACAAGATGAAAACCATGTTAAATATCTACTATCTATACTCGCTATATTGCACAGCACGTATATTTAATTATACATTGAACATGCAAAATATAAATGTAGTGTCATTAATGTAGGTAAGCACTCCACCCAGGTTATGAATGGGGCTGATGAGACAACGGACCAGGCCTCCATCTAAAGATAGGCCTCCACAATCACTATTAGCGGCTTCCAGCATGGAGTGGTACTGAGGAAAAACAGGACCATACAGTATTATGGGGCCTAATGGACCTTAATACTCCATCATAAATGAATATGGGACATTCTGGGGCCTATAAAACCCTACTATGGGGATATATATAGAACCCTATAGAGTGGTGACTTCGTATGATCACGGATCCACATTTGACCACCCCGAACAACACAGGTAATATGGAATATATTTTTCTCCAAGACTTGCAGCACGGGACATCCAGCGCTGGTGAGGTAAATAATGAGGAGAGGAGGTTCTATTATGAATGACAGCTACCCCGTCCAGTCAGCTGGGCTGGATGTCCGCCATTAAGAACTTCCTCTTTCCTTTGCTGAAGCCTTTACCCAAGACTGGGCATGCACTGGGCGTGTACTGGGCATGCACTGGGTATGCACTGGGCATGCACTGGGTATGCACTGGGCGTGTACTGGGCATGCACTGGCGGAGGGGACACTGGGCACACACTGCTGGGCACTATTACTAGAACGATGATTGGGGTGGTTTCCCACCGTCCCCTTTATCAGCACCACCGATAAAGGACGATCATAGTTCTATTAAGTACCCAGTATTAATACTGATAATCTGATAATAAACTCAGTAATTGTATAAAGTGTTTCCATCTTCGTATATATAAACTTTATAAATATATACTAAAACATGTTTACTCCATTAGTTATTCAGGGGCAGTCAGTAACATGGACCACTTTATAACTACCAATACGTCATTTTTCCTTTGGACTGGATGCTGAGTTTAATAATAAGAGGGAAATTAGTGAAAGGTTGCACCATGTAGAGAATGTCAAACATTGCACGTAGGAACAGAATAACTTTGTTTTGCACACAAATACTGACCATTTACAGTGACCACAATGGGCCTGATTCACTGAACAGAGAACATTCATTACATATTGAGCTTATGATTATCTGACTACCCTGATCTAGTCATAAATAGTACTAATACATGTGCTAGAAAGATCCACATCTGCGCCGAATTTTACTAAGAAGGGAGATTGCAGAGATATTGAAAAGTGGGGATGTTGCCCATAGCAACCAATCAGATTCGAGCTCACATTATCCAGTATGTAAAATGAAACTGAGAGTTTGAGTCTGATTGGTTGCTATGGGAAACATTCACACTTGGTATTTTTCGTCATGCAAACTACAGTAACATTTCCTTTCTGAAGTCCGGTGCACACCAGCTTCCATTGCTGCCTTCTCTACATCATTTCTATCTGTAGATGTTTATAGAAAACCTTCATCACTGAAATATATGAAAGTCACATTCCGGAAGTTCTACGAATTTGTTATTGCCCCTAAAAATGTAAAAACTTTAGATCCTTATTTAAATGAATAGTGAAAATGTTCCTATTGCTTTAAAAAGACTACTTATGGGTACATAGATAAATACATGATTATATTGTGGTTGTTATATTGTGATAAGAAAAAAACAAAACATGTAACCGATAGCAACCAACTACAAACAAACTTTCTGCATCACTTTACAAATGTTCCATGTTATAATACCGGAGTCATTGTAGGTTGTAGTAATGGTTTACTTGCACCACATGAGTTGCCAGGGTATATTTACTATAACATTATTCAATATCCACGTGGATGGTGTATTATACTGTGTATTGTTCAATAACATTTCAGACCGATAATAGTATTAGGGACATGGTCAAGTGTATCGGTCACTCAGTGTGCACTGAGATAACCTCAGGCAGCCAGCAGATGAAGACGTCCCCGGGGATACAGTAGGAACTCCACATGTCTCCATGTCACAGCTGAATAGAACCTTATCTCTAATCATTTAAATCAGGGAGGGGGGCAGGGTCTCTCCAAGGCTGGGCTACAGCCGCCTTGGTCGCAATCATTATGTGGCCTAAAACATATCGGTTGATAGTAGGTTCAAGGTCTCGGAACAAATGGAGTGAGGCCACCGATGGGTCGGGAGAAGCCTCCGGTACTTTTAGATGCGTACACCAAGAGATCACACTTAAGCTGGCCATACACCAGAAAGATAATCTTTCCAATCAACAGATAAATGACCCTCACAGCAGAAATCTGTGAGATGTGCACTCATTAAATGCATGTTTTGTGAGTACACATGTAACAGATTTCTGCTGTGAGGGTCATTTATCTGTTGATTGGAAAGATTATCTTTCTGGTGTATGGCCAGCTTTACACCTTTAAGGTTGCACTTGGGGCTACACGGCAAGCTTGTATAGGGGCATCAGTCATACCAGTGATACCAGATGACAGAGTTTCATTTCATATATTGGAGATATAAAGAATATGAACAGTGGGTATGTTACTGCATGATATGCACAGGGGTAATTGACCTAATCCATAATGGGCACATGGCATTCCTTCATAAAAGGTTGAGAACCACTGGTTATGTCAAACGGTTTTTTTTATCTTTTGGTCTGCGTAAATCTCGTAAAAAATTATTTTAGTCTATGTCAGTCTATGGGAACTTTATAAGCATAAACCCAATGATTTTTCTGAAGAAAAAAAAAATAGTTTGAAAGTACTAATTTGCATATTTCATTTTTGTTTACCATACAATTATTGTATAGTGTATGGCGGCTTCCAATTAATTTTTTATTTTTTTGTTTTTTAAAAACAATCGTCAGATTTAAGATTTATCTTATCGTGTATGTCCAGCTTAAGTCTGGATCCGGTCCTATGAGTGTATGATATTACAGATTGCAGCCAGTCTTTTACAGATTGCACAACCTCTCTGTCATATGTGAACAGGCTGTGGCTTACGTTCTCAACGGGATCCATACAATGAAAAATAGATGAGTGAAGCGTAAAGCTTAGCCAATTACTTCAATAAGGTCATCCTGTCAAGGTCACTTTGTTATTCTGCCGTCTCATACTGTAAAACAGAACCATTAATCCAATAAAGAACTTAGCACTGTAAAACCTGGATTTGTCATTTGTTCAAATATTTTTCTTTAAAGATTTCACACAGTAGTGACAGCAAATAATAGAAATCCATGTAAATTTGTATTTTTCATTCAAGTACAGGCATGTCAATGGGTAAAAGAGGAGAACTAATATCACCACTATGACTGAAGGCTGCCACTGAATAGACCAGGCAGTGTATTGTAACCAATATTTTATCAACAACCTACCTAAGGAATATACATTCAAGTATAGTGTATATGTGCGGTACATGTAACATTTTTATGTCAATCAGTCAATCATATGAAGATATGCCAAGGATGCCGACTTTTAGCATCTCCCACACAGGAGAAACCAAGAGTCAGCAGAATGCTGATTCTCCCAGGATACTGGGAAAATTGTCCAAAATCTGAGTGTCCAGGAAAGTCAGCAACCCTGGGCATGCGTATAAACTGGAGGGTGGTAGGTTCAGGGGAAATGTCCGTAAGAATTACTTCACTGAAAGGGTAGTTGATGAGTGGAATAGCCTCCCATCAGAAGTGGTGGAGGCTAATACTACAGAACAGTT
>JABWIB010011365.1:7186-22932 GCA_016617825.1 Platyplectrum ornatum | reverse complement strand
CCACAGAGGAATGCTGTAGCTCTGACAGTGACCATCTGGTGCTTTGTCACCTCGAGTAGGGCCCTTCTCCCTCGAACTCTCAGTTTAGACGGCCGGTCATCTCTAGGAAGAGTCCTGTTGGTTCCAACCTTTTTCTATTTCCANATGATGGAGGACACTGCTCATTGGNACCTTCAAAGCNGCAAATACTTTTTTGTACCCTTCCCTAGATTTGTCCCTTGAACAAACCTGTAACTTTTATGATGATGGCATGTTCAGGATAAAATGTTACTTTTATTGATTGTAATAATTTTTATGCAGTGTTGTTTTTCTTGTCTATTATATTAATTTGTTCTTGTNTCTTTTGCCTTGTCTAGGGCTGTTTATCTGTTTAGCTTTCTTGATATTGTTATTGTAATAGGCTGTAATGATTCCTTATAGCTGCATTTTCATTGGTTTAGTCTTGTAGGGGTGTTTCCTTGCATTCTGAATCTCTTGAGGAAAGCGATTATCACAGGCAGCAGGGAATTGTGTTTTGCAGCTTTCCATTGTTCCTTTTTTTATACATTTAAATGACCTTTTAAACCTCTATCTGGATTTTGGCTGCACTTTGATTATTATAACAGTTCTCTTTCCATGGCTGCTGGTAGGCCAGTAATAATAATCTGAATAACAATATAATATTTATAGTAAGAGTAAGCTATAGTGGGTGCATGAAAGGCAGTGGTTTAACAGCAATTTAGTAATTTATCAGCCAGCGGTTTAGAAGTATATAAAGTTTATGGNATTGGATTTTAATACTAATTACCAAGCTGACAATCTCTGAAGGACAATTTCAACTGAATTTATAGTCCTGATTATTTTGTCCTGAGAACGCCAGGGGCAGGTAAGTATATNAATCATAACATAATTGAAATTGATTGATAATCCTCATGGCAGGTAATTCTCCCCTCATTGAAAAGGAAGGGTTAAGGCCAAGATAAAAACACAATGTTTGGGGGGAAAAGTATGACTCAAAAATACATTAATCCAGATTCAGACTTNCAGTTAGCACAGCTCAGTAATTACAGTTAACCATTTTGAAACTTTTGCTCTGCTTAGATATTTACCCTAAGCAGAGCAAAATGTATATGTGTATATACATTCACAGAATGTATCAGATCAGTAGCTAATGCATGTTTGCAGAGGCATATTTTATCAGGAGATAATGGGTTTGTCATCCTTCTAAATGATACACAACCATAGGAGATATAGGCAAAAAACATGTACATTTCATTACAGTGCATGCTCACACAGCAGACCTCCAGCATTGATGAGGATCCTCAGGATCCAGAGGTCCATGCTGGAAGTCTTCCAACAGTGGTGTGAAATATGTACGCTGGTACCCATGCAGGGGAGTGGGTGGCATCTGGCTTTCCTTTAATCTTAGTGCTCTGAGTTCAACGGCTTCTTAAATCTTGATTTATATTACNAAGTATACTAAGTGTATTTACAACTCGAAATAGTAACATAGAGCAAAGATTTTGATGTCCAGGTTGAGGATCATTTGTGGAGTATAAAAATTCAGTATAGCAAAGCTGACTGTAACAGCAAAAAAGGTATAATTATATTTCTTGACAATCATTGAAACTTAAGTTTTCAGAAGGCTGTAAAGCTGGGCATACACTATAAGATAAATTGTTCCAATCTATAGATTTTTCAAGAGTGGGCAAAACCATGTTGAATTGCAGGGGAGGTAAATGTAATTAATTGCAATCAGTATTAGAGTTGAGAGATTATGTTTTCCAGCACAAGTCTAATAACAGTGTAACAGTAAAACTGGTCAGTATCTGTGTGCAACATGCAACAATAAAGTATTCACCCTGCATGCACACACTGACATTCATTTTACCTCCCCTGCAATTCCACATGGTTTTTCCCACTCTTGAAAAAAATTTCGATCGGAACAATTTATCTTATAGTGTATGCCCAGCTTTAGAGTTAGAGGGAGGGAGAGAGGAGTGAACGCCCCTCTTTCATGCATATACACAGATATGCGTGTGGACCTTACATGTGTGGACCCGGTCTGGTTCTATGTTATAATGTGAAAGATGCAAATTAATACTAGAGAAAATATTAAACATTGGAAATTATAAATGTAATTTAGACTCCATCTAGGAAATACTGTATTGCCTCTTACTTATGTGTGTACCATTAACTTGTTTATATATCCGCCTTTACGTATTAACTTCTATTTTGATACTTTTACCCCAATTCTCATGACCTAGAGTTGTTTGCTGTAGAGTTAGAAATTTTGGCTAATAACCCTATACCTGGGAGGACTTTTATATTATCTGAGAGATACAGGAGGGTCCGGAGGGGCAGGNATTATCTGAGAAAGTANAGCATAACNGTGTATACCAGCCCACTTGTCCCGTTGCAACTGTCGCTATCGCACACCTGCGTATGGGGCATAATGATACAAAGCNACAACTCTTTACTAGGATTCTGGAGGATACTGTTCCTAGCTGGGNTGTTTTGGAAGAGTAGACCAATATAAATAACTATGCATGCTGTTGTGTGTTTTACATCATGTGAGAGCAATTCAATATACAAGTCTGTTACAATTTATATTGTGATATTTGAACAGGTAGTTAGCATATTATTGTACACATGGCTAATCATGCTTCAATCTGTATTCTAGAAAAGAAGCACAGCTNGATGAAGAAGGGCAGTTCCTGGTTAGAATTATTTATGATGACTCCAAAACCTATGACCTTGTATCAGCAGCAAGCAAAGTGCTCAGTAAGTAATATACTATCTCCTGGAAGAGTGTGATAACTGTGTCAGGAAGTTTTAAACGGAANGCAAGTCATACAAGTAGACAACTTNTCCAATCTATGTTACATCATGCTTGCCAAATGTTTAATTTTAGAATATTGTATAAACTTTATTTTGTTTTTTTTTCAATAAGAATAGAAATGCTGTAAGTTTCTTCTTGAGTAGTATACAGTTATATTGCCTGTATTATGTAATGTTTATACAGTAAGTCATAATGAGGAAACTAGCTGGTTAATTAAACCTATATACCGTGCTCTCTATAAACCATTGCATTGTAAAGTATGCAATACATTATAATGTTTATTACATATGATTTATATTTTTTTTATTAATTTTACGTGTCATAGCTTTGTTTTCAGACATGCAGCTTATGATCAGCTATTTAGTGGCAAATAATGAAATATACAATGAAAATGTTGTCTTTATAGTTTTATAGCATTGGCGACAAGAACGCACTAACAATGTGTTCTTTGTTATGGTAACGGCTGGAATGTTCCTTCTTCTGACACCGATATCCCGGCCTTTATGTCACTTTGTTTCATGATACTATACTGTACGCAGGTTTAAGCCATTTTGTCATTATACAGTATATGANGCCATTACTATAAAAGGACACATTCACTGCTTGTATGGTTTACCTTTTTGTTTCTAGGAAAGGCTTGTATGAAATNTATCTCAGCTAACGTTTTCTTTAATTGTTATGCAGATCTCAATGCCGGGGATATTCTCCAAATGTTTGGAAATATGTTTTTTGTTTTTTGCCAAGAATCTGGTTATGACACAATCCTTCGAGTACTTGGATCTAATGTGAGAGAGTTTTTGCAGGTCAGAAAACAAATTCTGTTTTGTTGCTAACAAACAAAGCTATCAGGGAACCTAACTTAGAGTATGAAATGACAGCAAATATTATTTATTGGCTGAAGCATTTGTATCTTATGTTTCTGTTGTCTGTAAATAATAAATACTTAACAAAATGTTTTATTACTTAATCGTAAAAAGAATCAATAGCTTTTATGAAAACCAATATGGCAGACAGTGAATAACAATGCTGCTAAGATGTCTCTGGTGTGCTTTTAAAAAGCAAATCAATTATGCTGAAATATGAACTCAAATGAATTGTGGGATATCTGTTAGTCATTTAAACGTGGCTGCGGTTAGAACAGATTGTGGAATGAGCGTTCACATTCTCTACTTATATTACAAGATCATAAAATATCAAAATGATTTCCAATTTTAAGAGGGTTTTCATCTATCTATCTATCTATCTATCTATCTATCTATCTATCTATCTATACATGCATGCACTTCCTGATATTTGTAAGCCTAATCCAAGCTGAACTAAACAACTACATCCAGGGTGCCTGGTTCCCTTGGCTGTAATAGCCTGTTTGTTGTTTAGACATTGACTGCCCTCTGGAAGTGATCCACATCTAATAAGGGTGGAATCCGACACCTCAGCAGAATCACATTGAACTGATTGGAGATGTGAAAGTGTAAAATGTGCAGAGATCGGAGTTGATGTTCTGGTAGATTACAATATAAAAGTAAAGCTGTTCAGAATGAATGGGTACGCCCAGTGCAGAAGTAAAGCCTTTGCCAATAATCTGGTTGTTGTTCCTGACCTGGATCAGCCTATGTTTATAGAATTGTCCTTTGCATATNGCCATGGGTCTATAGCTTTTCTGCAAACCAAGATTTGCTCCTAAAATATCAGAAATGCATGATTTGGTGAACAAGTGNGATGCACATTCATTTGCTACTTACTAATTAGTGGTAAGCATTTTGTATCAGATTGTTTGTGATTGATAATTGCAGTTAAACGTATATGTTGATTAAACACACTTGCTTGGTTTGCTTTATGCTTTCAGAATCTGGATGCTTTGCATGATCACCTGGGTACCATTTATCCAGGTATGCGGGCTCCATCATTTAGATGCACTGATGCAGAGAAGGGTAAAGGTCTTATTTTACACTACTATTCAGAGAGAGAAGGACTGCAAGATATTGTCATTGGGATCATCAAGACAGTGGCACAGCAGATTCACGGGACAGAAATAGACATGAAGGTGAGTCTTTAAAGTAGATATAGGCTTCATACCCATCCGGATCTGAATGGTTATGATTTAATAATGCATTGGTGTTAGACTGTTTTAGAGAAGCTGTCGTAGACTGATGGCTTAAGACATAGCTGGGCACGCCATGTATGACTTCTGAGTGTTGTTTAGAAATACATTGCCAGNAGCCCTTGGCAGTAGGACAAAGANGGATAAATTCTGTGACATTTGAATTCTCTTACAGATAACATGAGAATGTAATAATCTTTCTCTTACAGAAACTCTATATTTTATTATAGATATTATTACATGATTATTATTATTTTTCCTATTCTAGTCACTATTAGAATTAGTCACAACTGTCATAAGTTTTTTGTTTTATAATTTACACCACAAAAAAGTCTAAAATGTTACCTTCGTGGTTTAAAATGTATCCTTTGCTCTCTGCACAAAGCAAGTAANCTGTACTTCAAATTAATACAGATCAGAGTAGAAACTTTATACAGCTCAGTTATAACTGGCGGGGTAGGGTTATGTTATAATGAATATGGAGGAGAAACTCTGAGCACTGTAATGTCCTGTCTGCTATAACATTTTTACCACTGTATATATAGATTTAGGCTTTTGATTTCTCTCCTNAGATATTACTCATTTCAGTCTCTTTCATGTTTCTATGTAATGAATAAGGTTGTACCCNGATCTGGGCACATAAAAGTGTCAGTAGGCAATCTGTGCAGGGAAACTAATCATGCAACTAATACATTATTATCAATTATACGAATACAGACAAGGGTAGTTTCCTTATTTTATCCTGTAAGATCTACAATACTAAGTACAAGAGCACCTAGTTTACACATAACATCCACATTTTTATCCTCTCCACAAGAAGACACCATTGGGTACCACCAGACTGTAACATTAAATAGCAGNGGTACATAGGCATCAATTGTCGTAATTGGAACCAATTCTAGCTCCTGTGTAGTTTCACTTTTCTAGATTCCTTAGTGAGAAATGTTAGTGTGGGGATCAACAAGNTTTAAAGACAAATTTGCTTTATCANTTATCTTAATGTTATCTTCCTCTTGTGCAATTTTCTAAGGTCATTCAACAAAGAAATGAGGAGTGTGACCACACACAATTCTTGATTGAAGAAAAAGACACCAAGGAGGAAGATTTATATGAAGATCTGGACAGATTTGAGGAAAACGGGACTCAGGAATCCCGCATCAGTCCCTACACTTTCTGCAAAGCTTTCCCCTTTCATATAATGTTTGACAGAGACCTTGTTGTTACTCAATGTGGAAATGCAATCTTCAGGGTCCTGCCACAGGTAACAGTGTAATAATCCTACATGTGTATCTGTTATGTGCAAATTGACCATCTACTGTACAGAGGTGTTTTCCAGTGACTCTGATTAGAAAACTCCCAGCTTTTTCAAATGCAATATCAATGCAAATGTGGATCAGCAAGTTCCTGGCTTCCGCACTTTTACTCATTCTGACATCTTTCTGATGGAGGGCAGATGTGAGCACATGTAAAAGGGGGAAGGAATTCAAATTAATTTACAATTACATTACACCAATGTATTGGAATATTGAAATTTGAATACACATTATATGCAGTATAATTATATAAGATCAATTACATTTATTTTCCACAATATATAATAATGAATATTTTTATTTTTAACAATTTTGCAGCTCCAGCCTGGAAATTGCAACCTGCTGTCTGTGTTTTCTTTGGTGCGACCACATATTGACATCAGCTTCCATGGGATCCTGTCCCATATCAACACTGTTTTTGTCCTAAGGAGCAAGGTAATTGATATTAGTTACACAATAAAACAATTAGAACATAGGTAAGAAAAGCTACGTAATCGCTACATGTTTTTCACTCAATTATCCTGAAGATCACACAATAAGTAATGTTTTAAACAATGTCTTATTAGTATCTATGCTGCAACATTGGTGTCTGATGGAACAATGTACAAATAAACTATATTTAAGAACAATATTTAAGAATCTATTTACGAATGTTTATAGATCGTTATATTATAGATCTGAACATAACTTNCAGGCTATTTAACATAAGTGGGCATGGTGTAATATATATTACAAACAATTGAATGAGAGCACCACCAAATTTGTTTGTGTACTTAAGGTACTTATTTATATTAAATGCATGTAATTTAAGCTATAATGACATGAAGGAGGTAAACCTGCTTCTAACACAGCCGCCGCAAACTTATTAATCACACTGGACTGCATCATACTATTATGCACTATTAAACTTCCGAGCGTAAAGTACGCAAAACAATGTTGAATTGCCAGGGAGGTAAATTTGTTGCAAACAGTTTTAGTTGAGAGATAATGCCCAAGTCTAATAACGGTGTAATAGTAACGCTGGTCAGTATATGTGTGCAAAATGCAAAAATAAAGTATTCTCCCTGCATGCACACACTGACATTCATTTTACCTCCCCTGCAATTCAACATTTTTTTGCCCACTCATAACTTTATACTCGTAAGTTCATAAGTCTGGATCCAGTTAAATGTGAGTAAACACCGATGTGTGTGTGTGCTAGAAAGCTATACTCCAGTGCTAGCATGCAATGGGGAAGCCTGGGTGGCTGCAGAACATCCTGGGGAACTATTCCACCAGACTCACAGACAGAGATGCACACATACAAAGATATAGGGGTATATTTATTAAGCGNTGAGATTGGAAAGTGGGGATGTTGCCCATAGCAACCAATCATATGCAAGCTCTAAGTTTCATTTTACACACCGGAGAATGTGAACTTAAAGCTGATTGGTTGCTATGGCAAACATCCCAAACACATATACACACACACATATACAGAGATACATACATATGCAAACATACAGACATACAGAGCTGCACAGATGCAGAGTTACAATACATATATACATAGATATAATACACACACAGCTTTACATTTTCTTCACTAACACAAGTTATGTAAGTGACACATAAGTGGTAAAGTGCCATATAAGGCATCGAAAGTTATCATATTTATATAACACTTTGCATAATGTTTAACGTTTGCTTTGACTTGTATGTCCCATAAAAGGAACACAAGGAGTTTGTAAAACAAAATATTACTTTGGTGGTGTTACCATGANATTTGTCTATATGCTTTCCAGGGTGTTTCACAATGGAAATGATAATGATGAANCTGCAACATTTGCTGTAGAAATATTTGTATAACTTTGTTTCAGAAGGAGGTTAAAGTAATCTACTGTGTGTGAAAACCAAACTAGGACCGACCGTACAACTGGCTTTACATAGATTTTTAACACATAACCAGCTTTCTTACATTTCCAGTATTCTGTAGTATGAATATTTCCTAATAAGGCTATGTTTACCCACAGTTCGCATGTCTCAGTATAAGAAAAACAAATTGGAAAATATGTTTTAAGAATATACAATAAGATTTTATTTGGATGACATAGGATTATAGCAGGCNATTATGCCAAGTAAAGACTGCAGTGGAATGTTTATATGTCGCATAGTGCCAAGCTGGCTTAATGAAGTGTCTTTCCCTTTTATTATGATGGTCAGAAGTTTCATTGCAGACTTTCCTTTAATATAGAGGAAAAGGATGTAAAACAGTTTAACTCATTAACCTGGCGTGCTTGTGACTGTTATATTCATTACCTCTTATTGTCACTTTTCTCTATAGAATAACAGTTTAAGCAGAGAAGTCGTCATAGTTTAGTTAGTTTCATTTAAAATGAAACACTCCTTTATATGATAGAAATGTCCAGACACTGCAGGGCTGGTGGTCCCCATAAATATAGAACTAATACAAAGGATACTGTCAAGAAGGTCATAAATACATATAGTAACACGAGTGAGATTACACTGGATCGAGTAGTATCTCTTGGCATGATAGCTCAGAACCTATGGTCATATAAATGAGTTCCATCCACAACCTAGTGCAAATGACTCTGCAACAGCTGTGTTCTGAAGGGCTTCATGGGTGTGNAAGGGTGGAGGCATATAATTAATGTACAGTAATGACATGCCCACGCAAGCGCACACAATCCAGAGCTGAGCACAGACGTAACTCCACAACCTGTTTCAGACCTTTGCGTTACTATTTCATATTTCAAACACAATTCTAAATATATGAATATGTTGTTGAAAGTGCAGGTGTTAAATATTTTATATATACAGTAATTAAAAAATATTTATTTTTTGCATATATGTTACAATTATTGTTTATTGGTTTAGTGCATTCACATTGCATGAAGTGTGTGAACTATTNAAACTTCTGTATACACCGTGTCGTGCTTACATCCAAAGACTTTATAGAACATTTATGGCATGTGCCCCACATCCCTAGATCAAATGGGTGGAACAAGCCTGTTAAATAGACCTGGACAGAGCGATCATTTACACAGTTGTGTATGAGGTAGATTACATTGGACACATTTTATTAATTATTACTGTTCATTTGCTTAAACGTAGCAGTTCAGTTATCATTTGTAGCAATCATAGGGAGTAGCTGGTCCTTTGCATAATTNTGTACGTACTGCAAGATCAAACTGTGTACCCTTGTGGACAAGGCAAAGAAGCGGAAAATATACTGAGAGATTTTAAAGTAATGTACATTTGCTCAATATTAGGAAGGTTTGCTTGATGTGGAAAAGTCAGAGACAGAAGACGAGCTCACGGTCACTGAAATCAGCTGTCTTCGTCTGAAAGGACAAATGATCTACTTACCCGAAGCTGACAACATCCTTTTCCTGTGCTCTCCAAGGTAATCTGGCACATTGACTATAGATTGTAGGCTTGGGTGGGAGTGCAGTCCATCGTGAGTAAAATAAACTTGAGATTCTGTAATTTTAAATATTTATAGTCTAGATTTTACCAGATTTAATAATAGATTCCTTATGATAGCCTCTGCACTCCCCTGCTCTCCTGCATATGCAGGACGTTTAACAGGCAGGTGGCACCCTTAATTATTTAAACATTAACCATTTAAAGAATAGATTTATATTTAATTNAATTCACAAATACATCATCATAACAAATATATAGCCAGGGAAGCAAATAACAGATAGAATATGGTTATCCCAAAACACTCAATCAAACCATTTTGATCTCTTTTATGAACATGGTGTTATGGCAGGATGACATCGTCATTATCCATTCTGTATAATTATATGTCTTAAATACCAATACATGGCTACCCTTATGGGACATGGGAACACAATAAGTAAAGAGCATAGTTTATCACACGCAATCTGTTTATACAAAGTTAATTTACGGCCAAAATAGAGGCTGCCACAATAGCCCTTTGCTTTTCAAACATCTAAAAATAGCTAAATAATGACAAAACAGGCAGCGCGCAAGAAAACTGGAATGTTAATTGAAGAGAGCTACAAATAGCAAAGCTGGCTGACTTTTATACTTGGCACNTTGGGGAAACACAACACAAGGTGCAATGAGTAGAAAAAGCANAACATTGTAAAAATGTATATGTTTGGCCATGAATAGAAATGTTTATGACTGGCAAGATGATGCATAGTGTTTCCAGTCATTTTCCAGTATTACATCACCCACAATCATGCATATGTATAAAAGTATAGTTTAAAAATAATATGTGAACAAAGAACAAGAAAGGTGAGACTTCTAAGCACAATATTATACACTTGTATTACTTTATAAATGTACAACCATAAACCAACTGTGGATTAATTCATGATTTACAGTGTAATGAATCTGGACGATCTGACTAGAAGGGGACTTTATCTCAGTGACATCCCCCTCCATGATGCTACTCGTGACCTGGTACTTCTGGGGGAACAGTTTAGGGAAGAATANAAGTTGACTCAGGAACTGGAAATCCTGACTGACCGCCTGCAGCACACCCTAAGAGCCCTGGAGGATGAGAAGAAGAAGACTGACACGTGAGGAGCGCTTCCACATTTTATACAGAAAGCATTCACACGTCCCACTAATACCTAATGTCCTTTTCATAAAGACCCTTTCTTCATTTTACAAGGCACCATAAACATAAATGTGAGATCTGGACATTGGTAAGATAAACACATTATACTTTTAGCAATGTCCATCTTCATTTCTGTGTGGTGTCATAGAAAAAAAGCATAATGACTTCATAAATAGCATGTCAGTACAGAACATAATGAAATTATATNAAACTTTTTGCTGCCATGGGCTACTATTGTGTTATAAATGTTTAGGGGAACACGTACATATTATACATTGATAGTATATTACGATTTGCACCTATATATAGAGATGTGCTGAAGATATTGTACAGAAATTGTCCTTAGTAAAATATGTCCTCTCCTCCTTCCTTTTGCAGCTTATTGTACTCTGTTCTTCCTCCGTCTGTTGCTAATGAACTTAGACATAAGCGTCCTGTGGCAGCCAAGAGATATGACAATGTCACCATTCTGTTTAGTGGCATTGTGGGATTTAATGCGTTTTGCAGCAAGCATGCATCAGGGGAAGGAGCTATGAAGATTGTGAATCTTCTNAATGACATATATACAAGATTTGATATTTTGACAGATTCTCGCAAAAATCCTTTTGTCTACAAGGTAAGATGATTCCAATATCGTTAACTAACTTTTTAAATTATTCATATTTAAATTTAATAACAACTAAATTAGACACCAAATCCTATTAATGAAAGTTTATAGGATTTTAGCTCTTATGGTCTTATTCACTTCCCTTTTGATAGAAAGTTATATTGTTAATTTTTTTTCTTCAATTGCTTCATGTTAAAAGTGCTCATGTACTGCAGCAAAAAACACTAAAACAGTTAGCACATTATTTCTTTGTAAAATGTGTTCAATAATTCAGTTTTATAATTGTTCTAAATGTAAATGTAGATTTGTTTTTACTTTCAATGGCCTAAATTTACAAAGCTGTGAGACTGAAAAGAGGGGATGTTGCCCCNAGCAACCTATCAGATTCAGTTTTATTTTACATACTGGAGAATGTGAGCTTGAATCTGATTGTTTTCTNTGGGCAACATCCCCAGTTTTCAATCTCACAGGTTAGTACATTTAGGCCAATATGTCCATTATTACGATATTTCAAAAAAACATTAGACTTGAGTATATAGTAAAAGTGGTCAGATTGTGGTGATTTTTGATACATATCATTTTCTAATCAAAATAAACAATATAAGAGGGTGAGAGAATGACATTTCAAAAGTCTTAAAATAAAAGGCAACCTAGCACCCACCCATATATTACTGGGGAAACCTGGAAGGCTAAAAATGCAGATCCCTGTAACAAATGTATTTAACTTTTTCCTTCAAACTCCTTTACATCTGGTTAAAGAAAACTGCTCTGTGATAGATGATGGTGTCCCAAAGGTCAGTGATCTTTAACAGGAGAATCCTCTGGTGGGCCCCAAGACCTAACATTATTTCTTTATAACTGAGGGCGGGCCCCAAGAATGATTTCCTCTGGTGGGCCCAGGGCCCCAGTCCGATACTGAAGAAAATGGGAAAATTAGCAGCTGGAATCCCTGCTATGTCAAATAAAAAAGAGATAAAAATGTACGCCCATTGTAAAAGACACACCTCCTGTTTGACCCCTATGTTTTTGGCAAAAAGGTGCTTGGTTGTTTCAGAACTTAATACTTTATTTAATGATATGTGTGCTTTTTGTGTGCTACACAGCTTTATAAAGCTTGGAATCAGCTTGGGCACCGGCACCCTTTTTTCTGTATGCTCCCAGTCCTCTTTTCTCTCACTGTATATACCTACAGTTATTTTGTGCTTCTATATTTCTTTCTGTCTCCAGTCCTCTTTTGTGCAGCTGTATGCCTCCAGTTCTCTAAATTGTGCCCATGTCTGTCTCAAGCCAATCTTTCTCTGTCTGTAATATTCCAACACCATATTCTTCCCATGTATATATCCAATACAGTCCCCTTCTCTTCCCCCCTGTTTGTATCTTTTCTCCTTATGTGTCTATTATATGCAACCCCTCCTATGCAGTGTCCTATGCTGTTCCCCTTTCTCCCCCTATATCTACCCTATAAACCACTTTCCTGGTGATAGCGTGTGGCGCACACAGTTTGGGAACTGCTGGTGTAAGTTAACAGCCTGCTCAGCCATGAAATGTTATATTAAAGTATTATACTCTGAAGTGTTTCTTCTGGAGATATTATCAATATTCATCACTATAACATTTAAAACATTAGGTTGAAACCGTTGGAGACAAGTATATGACAGTGAGTGGGCTTCCAGAACCATGTGTGCACCACGCTCGCTCCATTTGTGACCTGGCCTTAGACATGATGGAAATTGCTGGACAAGTTCAAGTGGATGGGGAGTCTGTGCAGGTAAAATGTGGAACTAATAAAAGGGAACAGTAAATTGTCTCTTTTACAAANAGCGAAAACATTATAAAGTGTATTTGGGTTATAAAGTTATCTTTCCCTCAGGAGGGCACCACTCCAACAAACTGAGAATCTGGCAGAAACTGAGAGACTCTCAGTGTCCAGAGACCAGGAAATCTCTGGAGCTCAGTTTNTCACCCTACATTCCCCTCCTCATCTTGTGAACAGATGCTCCATAATTCTGCACATGAAATATCTACAGACCTGGGCCATTAAATCTATTTTTACATAATCTAATTTTTGTTATTTTGTTATTTCAAAACACACGACATACCTAGAGCAAACCAAGCATTTTCATTTATGGACATATTGTCAGATATATATGAATATATATTATAGTAAAATATATATAAAAATATATATAGTAAAAATTACGTAACGTGTGCAAGTATCAGTATCACTGGTTTAAATCTATGTAGCTAGAGTTGTCACACCTTTGTATTTTTCATCTGAACTGTCTGATCTCTAGCTGCAATTGATGGGGATGCGTTTAACAAGTCATTTCTTCCTACCTAGATCACAATTGGTATACATACAGGAGAAGTGGTGACAGGTGTTATTGGCCAGAGAATGCCACGTTACTGCCTTTTTGGAAACACTGTCAATTTGACCAGTAGAACGGAGACAACTGGTGAGAAAGGGAAGATCAATGTATCGGAGTATACATACAGGTAAGACATTCATGAGACACGTATAGCAGTTAAAGATTTGAANTTGATGTATACATTTCATACATTGTATTTTTTGACATTATCAATAAGTATTATTTATTTAAAACAAAATCCAGTGAAGTGTCGCATTCCTATCTTATATAAAGGAATAACAATAGNAAAACAATGTAAAGGGAATCACAGGGTAACTTACATTTATCTGTAAAAATAGTCGCAGTGCATTCAGTGCTGCTGGTATGGTACCAAACGTTACATACCACTTNAGAGCCTCCATCATAACCCATTCACCAGGTACAAAATACTCTGTTCCTGAGCTTCNAGCAGTCAGTTACTATGGTAACCACCTGTGTATAAGGAAGTAAAAACCATGAGCGAGGCCAGTGAGCCAAGGACAGTGGAAATGCGGGAGAGAGTGGAAAGGCCAATCATCAGTTCCTGGGCNGAACATGTTGATGCCCTGTTACCCCTTCAGGCTGCGTGCATGCTCGATGACGGAAGGGAGGTGCAGGAGGCAACACAGAAACAGGTGGTGGAGATCAGGCCTCAGGTGTGACCGCTGAGGCGACACAAACACCACCTTCTCATGGACTGCGTCCGGGGATGGCAAGAGCAAAGCTACCGAGGTCTCGGGGAGGNTCCTGGCATCATACCTAATCCCGCNGAGATAGCAGACNCCGGGGTGGTTGCAATGCCNTTANGTGATTAAAGTTCTAACCAAAGCATTACCCAAGTCCAGTGGGGATGTTTTCATTACCCCTTAAGACCCAAACCTGTCCGGCCAAACATATAGACCCAAATGTAACTTTTCATCTGTGTTAAGTCAAATTTATGTTCCGTCATGTGTGTTGCTATTTTCTAAACTATATGTTTATTATCCAACCGTGTAGTTATGCCTTGTAAATGTTCCCTTTTTATATGTTTGGCTATGTAACTGTTTAAGCCTGTCCTGGGATGCTCTACAAGGTTCTAGTAATAAATATATTTTTATAAACACAGGGGTGTCACAAACATGTGTTTCTAGGTTTAAAATATTTGAAGACCTGAATTAGGGGAACATCAAAGTCCTGGGTCTAAATTTACTAAACTGCAAAATTGGAAAAGTGAGGATGTTGCCCATAGCAACCAATCAGATTCAAGCTGTCATTCTCCAGTATGTAAAATGAATCCGCTTGGAACTGATTGGTTCCTATGNGCAACATCTCCACTTTTCCAATCCTGCAGTTCAGTAAATGTAGGCCCGGGATGTTAAACCAGATATGGAGGTTGAATAGNGTAATTGTTCCCTGATAAAATGATAATATGTGGAGACAGCCCTAGACCTGAGAGGTAGATTCAAAGGGTTGTATCTGTTTTATCGCTCCAGACATTTCCCATGAAATTCTGAGGGGACAGCTTGAAGGAAAACCATATGCTTAAAGAACTCACTTCTTGGTGGCTTCTCTATACAAGTAGACTCTGCGCTCTTATCTATTTACTAGCTTGCGAATGGATGTAATACACTGAAATAAATATAACGAGTGAGCTAGCCCGAGGTGCGCCAGACTACAGATACAGTAATAGTAAAATTAGACGGTTAGGAGGTTATCCCAATCAGATGCACATCAAGTCTATCTAAATAGGTGAACACAGTTAAAGCAGTACTATACACCCTTAAATTACANGTACAGTAATATTGATCTACACATATAATAAGTCTAAATGAACAGTCACAATTTCACATCGGAGGTCATCCACTTTGCAATATTGCAATGTTCTTAAACAGGTTCCTCTCCGACAGTGCTCCTCTTGAACAATAGACCTCAAAAGAT
>JABWIB010011361.1:5354-16034 GCA_016617825.1 Platyplectrum ornatum | reverse complement strand
TACCACTAACTTAAAGTACAATATGTCACGAAAAAACAATCTCAGAATCAGTTGGATATGTTAAAGCATTAAAAAGTTATTACCACATAAAGTGTAACATGTCAGATTTGTAAAATAGGGCTGTGTCTTTAGGGGCCAAATAGGCTGCGTCTTAAAGGGGTTAAGGGATTTAAAGCGCGACAGGTGTTGTTGTTTCGAAAAACATGGTAAGCAAGATTTTATATTAAACTTTCCATGATTGATGACCCCCACTTTGTGCAAAGCAGACATCTAAACCTAGAAAGAATTGACAAAGATGCAAAATTAAGGAGGATTACAATATTACTTGGTATTTATTTAATAATTAGGGTATTCTTGCTAAAATTGTCTGATCAAAGGGCCAGATTCTGATCTTTACACTGTCATGACTTACACTCTCATGGGGAAAACCATGTTCAAATTCATGGGAGGTAAAATGAATGTCAGTGTTTGCATGCATGGAAAATACTGTATATTTGCATTTTGCACACAGATACTGACCAATGTTACTGTTACACTGTGATTAGACTTGGGCTAAGTAACATCATCTCTCACCTATAATACTGATTGCAATTAATTCAGTTTACCTCCCCTGCAATTCAACATGGTTTTCTCTATGAGAGTGTAAGTCATGAGAGTGTAAATCTGAATCTGGCCCAATGACTTTAACTTTAATTTTGATGGGGGCACAAATCATAGCAAGTAAAACAGTAAACAAACAGCAATAGCCACCAGTTCACTATAAAAGCCTCAGCGATCCGTCCAGCATAACTGGGAAAAAAAAGTCTGCCTGCCTATAGCCAAGCCTCAGTGAACAACTACCCAACCCAACAAAACAGGTACTTATTAATGTTGCCTCGACATCCTGAATCCTAAAANGTAATCCCGCCTTCATCAAACCAACTCAGAATATGAGACCAGAGCTTGTCATCAATATGACCAAAATGTCATCAATAAAAATGTCCAAATTTCAAATAAACGTCTATAAAACTGAATGAAATCAAACAAGAAAACTGGATGTTGGACCATCTGTCCTCCTTGAGACAAAGGAAAAAACTTCATTGATCAGTTGATCTTTTGACTCACTGTCCAAACCCATAGAGGAAAAATGTAAGACCAGATCCACTTGATCCTTGACCACTGGTCACAAGCTGCAGTCACATTGTGTTTAATAGACCAAGTGAGCTTCATGGCAGGCACTCAGTGGATCAATACAATAGCAGGCTGACCACAAAGAAGAAAATCCTGCACAAGTTCCAACAGTAAAGAGGGCCATAACATTCCTCTGCGGCTTACTCTACACAGGCGAAACAGGAATGGGAAGCTAAAGCCAGGAGGAGAAGGATGTAGTCAAAAGAGCAAAGGCGCCTCCAGAAACCAAAAACAAGAGACACTAAGGGGTATATTTACTAAGCGGTGAGATTGCTGTGAGATTGGAAAGTGGGGAAGTTGCCCATGGCAACCAATCAGATTCAAGCTGTCAGTTTCATTTTCCACTCTGGAGAATGTGAACTCGAATCCCCACTTTTTAGTCTCACTGCAATCTCATTGCTTAGTAAATATACCCCTAAATCTACATTTTAATTAAGGACTTAGAGAAAAGAGAAAACTCAACATTACATTTTTAATTCATAATTCAATATGAACGTTTGACGTCATGAAATTCAGCTCCAGAATTCTATTGCTGACCTTCCTTCCTGGAAAAATAACTCTTTTTAAATTGTGGTACAAATATTTCTCTTTGTACAACACAAAGGCAGTTAAATATATGTTGTTTTTTTTTCTCTACACAAATGTCTTTTCTCGTTGTTCTTCTCAACTGTTCTTAGGATTATTTTGTTCCATATCCTTGTAAGCTTTGTGTAAAATGTTATATTAATGTGTATGTGTATATATATATATATATATATATATATATATATATATATATATATATATATATACTAAACAATGGTGCAACTCAGCAGCAGTGGCAACACCAATCCAGAAGGAATGTACTCTGAACTTTTGAGCATCCAGACAGATTCCGATAAAGCAGTGCAAAATTAAAAGACACTGTAAAATTGAAGGCCGCAACTTCAGCACGAATCAGCCAACCCTTCCCACGGTAATGATTCTGCATGCACAACGAAGAGAGCCCAGCAGTAATTGCATCCGCCAAAATAAATCCCATGCTGACTTCAGCGTGTCTCAATAAAGTAATCAACATAGACAACTCCACTACCCAAACTATGAAAGTCAGGAAGAGGGGCCTTCTATCTTGTCAGCTGCAATCAAGAAGTAGAATGGAGCATGCATAGAAAACAGAACCTCTGCGCAAGCATTAGTCAAACCCTCACCGACTAAAAAAAAACTAAAAAATCATCTTAATAATGAGCTAGACTGGAATGGCCAGTACCAGAAGTCACACAACAATGCAGATAATAAGTGCAGGTTACAGAACAACCCATAGGAAACATTTGTCCACAAAATAATTGNCAGACAAATAAATGCACATAAATGGGAGCAAATCAGGATGAAGGGAAGGCAGATGAAAAAACATTTTCACCATAATTACCTTCATGCCAACACCACCAAAATCAATTATCAAAAGATTGCTATGTGACTGTTGTGGTAATCATATATAATCATATATCTTATATAAAGGTGTATTTGAAATTCTATTTACCATACAGTCTGGAGGTCACCAGGGTCTATATGATAATATATCTATTGATTAGACCTTGCCTCAAATATCACATTCCAAAGTTGGGGGGGGGGGTATGGGGGCAGAGAGTGGTATATGAGAGTTGAATATCAGATCTGTGGTTAAAGAGGGGTGCATTTCTTTGGGGGTTGTCATTCTGACATCAAACCAAATACCACATTCATGTCCTGCAGATAAGTCACAGTAAATCACCACTGTGCCTCCATTTTCTTCTATGTGATTAAGCGCAGGCAGACCTATGGGAGTGGTGAATGGGCACAGACAGTATGGTATCTTTTGTGGACATGATAATGCCTGGAATGTCATGAGTGTCTGGAGCATCTGGAACTCCTGATTCTCCTGCCAGACCTGGACATGTCAGCAAAGGCTTGTAATAAGGTAAACATACAGGTTTTCGCTTCATTTTGGTATATAAATAATGTTGTTTAATATATGAATGGTTTGTTTATATAAACGTAATAAAAAAGAAACTTACGTTGAAATTTTAATATTTAAAAGTACTTTTAAAGATCTAAAAANAAAAAAATGTTCATAGTGATCAATGTAGACTCATTAGTTTCCTTGTTCAAAACATTTTAATCAATTCACTTTCATTGGTAGGCAGTATTCGGGGAATCGTTNATCAACTAATGCATTTGAAACGTTAAGGATACATTATCTAGGATACTCCATTTGAAGTGTAAACACTAGAGTACCTTCTGGTGAACTTTTCAACTATTGCTTTTAACTTTCTATAAATTATTCCCAAATNATTTTTACTGAGGATCAAGTGTCTTATCATGTGAACAATATAACAGATAAAACAACACAAATATAGGATTAGCGAAAGCTTTTACCAGCTTATGCTGGTATATCTTTTGTATTTTAANTCTACAGGTAACTTCAATTTACTGAGAAGAATGTTAAACAAAGGTTATTGCTGCTCACGTAACCAGAAGATTAAGGAAATCTAAAAAAATGTTAATGGTAATGATACGCTATAATAGTTGGTTACTATAATGAAAATCATACCCTGGACTAATTTTTTAATATTATTTTGGTGCAGTGGTTACTATGCTTTGTGTTTTGAAACAATGTCTTAAGTTTAAATTTATGGCCTGTCACATTTCTAAAGAATGACTACAGTCATACAGTATTATTACAAGTAAATAACAGTGTTTTAATTGGTATGTGTGTTTTTTGTATATATGTCATTTAACTACTTGAAAATACTAGAAAGCGTTGTATACCAGTACCAATACGTCAACAATTGATAACTACCATGGCTAGATTGTACTTGTATTGTATAACATAAAATTATCTTTGGATATTATTTGGATGGTGCCTTATCTGACAACGACATCCAGCTTTCGTAAAAGACCAAAGGGTGTGCAAGTAATATTACCAATGTGGCATAATTAAACATACCTATCATTTACTTTTGCTTTACTACCTGCTTTTGTTTTTGTTATTTATCTTCAAAACAGTAAGTAAGTACATTGGATTTCCGTTATACCAACAATATGCCTTTTTAATAGTGCATAGTACATATTTGTGAAGAGCCTATGTAAGATATATAACTGGCACAATTTTTTTTCGATTACATTCTAAGTGGAGTTAAGTTTTGAAGATGTCACATATCAATTAGGGTTTAGTCAGCTGCTATTATGTGCTACAACAGGGGTAGGCTGGAAACATTCAGCCTGAGGTGGTGGATCAAGCTTCTAATACGAATAAATTGCAACATTGTCAATTAACTGTCAGCTCTCTATCCATCCGCCAATCAGCCATTAACTGACTGGTTTTCAGTTGGTAGGTAGGAGAGAATGGCTATCAGCTGTATGACTGGTGGATAGCCGCAGCTATCCATCAATCAACATGCAACAGGCTTTTACTGTCTAGTTGTTGACTAGGAGGTAGGTACCCACTACTGTCTGGCCACTCTGAGTGTGTGAAATCAGAGTGACACGAGCTGGCCCCAAAAACCCTAGAGCCAGTGGCCCCAAAAAGCTTCAGGGGCAACAGCCCAGGGGAACATGTCCCTCTGTCGCTCCGCCCAGCCCTTCCCTCTGCTACAATGTGAGCCCTTGTGCGTAGTGACATAATACATTATGAAGGAGTTAGGAACCCATTTACACAAAAATAACAAACTGTGTAAAACCATGCAGTACCCAAAACCCTTCAAGATTTGAGGACGTTTTGCATCATCACCGTTTCTGACAGGTACGTTTGGGTGAACTTGGTTTTCCTTAGACCAAGTCTGCACATATATACTAAAAAATGGAAAAACCCAGGTTGGAAAAGGTTACTTTTTTTTTACTTGGGACCCGTTTCCACCTAAAATAAAAAAAACCTGTTCATGTGCATAAATCCAGGGTTTTTTTGTCAGTGGAAAAGGGGTATAAGTAATTGATACATCCAAAGATGCTTTGACTACCCTTTAAATACAGGCAAAACATAATTTACTAGAGTCCTTTGGAGATCTTTGTTATATAAAAAGATACAAGGTTTTGCCATGTGCAATCGACATGTAGTAAATAGTATTAGTAAGACACAAATGAGTGTAATTATGAGATTACATATATAAAGGTGCAGGACTGAGATAATGACTTAAACATCATCTGTTTTGTCTCCATGCATCCTATTTTAATGCAGTTTTGAACAATGGAGACAAAAGTGCAGGTGCAGAATATGGTGAATCAAACTTTTGCATTATTTATCTGAATTCCATTGAGTGTCCCTATAACATTAAAGCATTTCTTCAATTTGCTATAATTTACCATAATCACACTAGTCTTTTATCTATTATGTTGCATAATTAAGCCTGTTCTATTAAAGAAACTGTTATACAAGGATACTGTAGATCATTACAGCCATCACAATGGGCAATGGTGTCTCACTACTTGGTGATAGTACACACATTGGATTCCCCATTGTTATTTTTCAGATAAGGCTAAAAATACCAATACCAGTCCTAGCTCAGCGGCAAAGCTTTTTTAAGCTATGATAATTATTTACTGAATTCACATTCATTTGCTTTCATTTGTTTAGTGAGCAATTTTTTATACTCTTTTAGTTCACNATAATTGTATGACCCATTTTAAAAGCAAACGAGCTAATCCAAAGCAATAAACCATAATACAAAATGTCTCTTTTGTGTTTAGGTGCAGAAAATCATATAAGAAATATACAACATAAAATGGGCAAAATAAATGATGCATTTGTCGAATATAGAAACTCCATCTATATTATAGAAAACATGTCAAAGGAAATACTATGAAGTACTGCTCCCAATTGAGAACTGGGGAGAACACCAGTACTGGCTACATTACNGGGAGCCTTTTTTTCTCTTGATATGATTGACAGATTAAGGCCTATATTTACTAAACTGCAGGAATGGATTAGTGGAGGAATGGATGTTGCCCACTAATACCTCTAAGAGGTGTATTTACTAAAGGTCAATTTTGGTAGTGTTTTGAAATTGCAGNGAAATTGCAGGGATTTGAAATCGATGGTGCATAGCGATTTACTGTATGCACAGACGGTCGATTTGGGACTTAAATTAGAAAGTGAGCTCAATTTCAGTCGGTTCCCAAATCCTGCCTATTTGGCCTGTAATCGCAGTAATTTGCAGAAAGCAACCATCGATTTCAATATGATGTCATCATTGTCGACTTTAATTACCTGCTACTGGTGTGGCAAATCGCAAAGCAGCCAATAAACTGGCCCATTGTTGAAGGGTCAGGCCCTATATAAACCGCACAGGTGTTTCCCTCAGTATGTTTTAAAGCAGGAGATATAGGTAGGGAAAGTTTGGTGGCATTAGTTTGAAGAGAAATTTTCAGTGATTTTTTTTGGGGTGTTTTTTTTTGTCTTGTGTTTTTTTTTAGATTTTCACATTTGTCCCCTATTCTTGTGTGAGTTTGGTGTATGAAAGAAATTGTTAGTTGTAGTGTCTTTGTTTTTTGTATAGTCTTTGTGTGTGTCTATGTGAGTAATTGTGCATTGTTTTGTTTTGCTTTGTTTTTTGCATTTGCTGTTTGTTGAGTGTTTTAATTAAACCCCTTTTTTTGTGGATTTTATGTGTCCTCAGATAGGGAGCGTGAGCAGAGAATCACTGGAGGCGGTGACCAGGTACACATAACGTTCCATGATTACGAGGAGAAGTTCTGCCAAATCATACCCAAGGAAACCATCAATGGTGTTGCTCCTTTGGACACAGACTTGCCAGACCCACCAGGTAATTGGTTTGTAATCAAATTTTTTATTTAACAAAATGTGTACTTGTGATGTAAACAAATCATATTTATTTCATTGCAAATTAACTTGTACATGTGGCATTTATTAATATTTCAGACAATCCAGTGTCAGTGCCCAGGCCAAACGCAGGGCCACACAAAAGCTATTCCATCTGCCGTCCATTCTTTGCCAGTGAGGACAGTTGATGATGCGCCAGATGATGAAATATCTGGTAAGAATAAAAAAAAAAAACATTAATCACCACTGAATACAGTCATTATTCACACACACGCTTAAGTTGGTAAGTTGCTGCCACCAAATAAAGTTTATGGATCCAAGTGGCGACTATTTTTGCATGTGGCACACAAAACCACACAACCAATTTGCGATGTGGTACCTTTGCACTACACTTAATAAATTGCACAAACATGTATGTGCCTTACTTACAGTTATGTTGTCATGTTTACTAGTAAACCTAGAAACCACTTTTACAACATATTTACATATATGTGCTTATACTGCCATAGCAGCATTACTAATACACAAATCCTGTGTGACCAGCATAATAACGTTTCATTTTAATGAAGTACATTGATGGGTAATAATGTCACATTTATACTTACATGCAAAATAGGTTGTAAATAAACTCTGCCATGCCTGAATCCCTGACCTACTATGCTCCTCTGAAGATGATGACAACACTTCCGCATCATCACTGTCTGCTTCAANAACCTCATCCCAAGGTTCAGAAAGGGCAAGATTGTGAAGCGGACAACAAGCCCACACCATCCGAACCACCTTCCTAGGTGAATAAAGATGTTGTGCTCCAGACTAATCCAGGCTCCTAAAGCAAGATTTGAATACATCAAAGATACGTTCTATGGCACATCTAGTGGCACAGTGTGACTTATTGTATTGGTGGTGTGCAGTAGTGTCAGGATGTAGCAGTGGGGTTATTAGCCATGAGGGCACCCATATCCTGAGTCACCTATTTTTGAGAAGAAAAAAAAAGAATTAAACACAAAATACAGGATTCACCCTTTAGGTCCAGGTCCAAACGCACCATAAATGACCTTAAAGCATGTGTCCGCAAGGTTTGGACCTGGCCCTGGTGATAGTCATCATCCACTTCTTGCTCCGGCCATAGGTTATTTTACATATCCATTTTCAATAAGAACATAGCCCCTTTATATAGTGATGGCAATTAGCAATCACTGTATGGTTACCAAAAAGGGTAATTTCGCCTNGATTTTTTGTTGATTTCTATATGTGTGATTTGGGAAAAATTTACTGCAAGAATCAACGAATCGATTTTAAAATCCTGATTCAAAATCGACAACCATAAAAGCGCTTTCGCATAAATTTGACCCTTTGTAAATGGCAACCCCCCCCCAGCTCTCTGTTTCATTTTATAAACTGGGATATGTCAGCTCGAATCTGATTGCCTGCTATGAGCAACATCTCCACTTTTCTATTCCCATAGTTGTTCTTCTTTTAGTGAAAAACCATTTAAATCTTACAGCTATGACTAGTGCTGATCCCCAGTAGCCATGAAAAAACAAAACAAAAAATAGAAAAACAAAACAAAAGTAGGCATCAGTGTTCCCCTGTTTCCTGCATGTGCAGGGTTAATATAAGGCATATAAGGCAATGTAAAACTCTTTCAGCATAAAAAAAGTTCTGAAAAATGCGGCTTATACTCGAGTATATACGGTACTTTCATATTATTTTCTTTGTATATTAAGATTGGACTGCATACTAATGAGCAAAATAAATGAATATAATATATCTTGTTTTACCTGTCTTATTTTGGTCTGCAATCGAATCCTTCATGTAACTGATTCTGCACTGTTTCTGGAATCCTTGTTACAGTGCAATATGTTACATCCCAGGATGCCTTGACTGGAGAGATTATTCAAGACTAATGAATGCAAGAANTACACAGTAAACTGCCTAAGGGAAGTACACAGAATAGAAATACTAACTTTCAAAACGTGGAAGCAAACAAATTAAATCTCTATCCGTGACCAACATTATTGTATAAGAGCTAAAGATATAATTAATATTTTAATGTTACCATGTAATTCTCAAATGTATAGCAGTTTGTGAAAAAGATATGAGACAGGATCCAGAAATCCTTATAGTACTATCAGGTAGACAATCCATCTGATGGGTCAGTCATTTCCCCCTGCTTACCTAAAGTACGGAAGGGTGACTGGGAAGAATATTTAAATTCAACAAGGGCTTGGGGGTATATTTACTAAGTGCTGAGATTGCAGTGAGATTGGAAAGTAGGGATGTTGTCCATAGCAACCAATCAAATTCAAGATCTCAGTTTCATTTTACACACTGGAGAATGTGAACTCGAATCTGACCACTTTCCTCCACTTTCAATCTCCCTGCAATCTCACCGCTTAGTAAATATACCCCTTGGTCTTTTGTTTGACCCCAAACTTGAGCATTTTGGTCAAATTTCCTGCTAGACAGTTTAGGAACTGTTCTAGGACCCAACAAAGCTAACAGGTATGCATTAACCTGAGAGCAATTGATGTCCAGGTTTACCTCGGTTGCAACAAATGGTGAAGAGAATTGAGTATATAAACAGAGCCCATTCCAGTGAAATAATTTAAATGCATAATATAAACACAGCATATGTGTGCAGCTACTCTACAGAGCAGGAGTAGAGGAATAGTCACTGACAACAGAAAAATCTTCTGGTCCCTCTTACCTTCTGTTTCACTGCTCGGCTCTTCGCTTGATCTTCTTTCGCAGTCACGCGACCTCTCATTCGTCAGATCCTCTCTTGTGACTGCGGCAAAACCACATCAAAGGTAAAGTAATTGACAAATTACTCTAATTAGAGTTATTGACTTGGTTAGAAAGGGGCATCAAGGAAACAAAGTTTTCTTTTTTACATTTTTTTACTTTACATATACATGTATATACATCTACACTGTTAAGATTAAATAAATGTGGCCGATCTGATGGCTGTGGTTTGTAGAAATGTAAAATAAGTTTTAATACCATTCATGGTAAAACAGATATAATCTGATATAAGTCAAAGACAAATATTTAAACCAATAACACAATAGAGTTCAACATTTAACTAAAACAACAAAGATAATAAAGCAAATACAGCAACTAGCAGAGAGAATTAGAGAGAGAGGCGGATATTTGTTATATCTCCAATAATAGCATCGCAAAGTTTGTCTGGTATGACTGAAGTGTCCCCAGGATTTTAATGCAGCACAGTTAGAAGGGTATTTTATACATGGACAGAAAGTAAATCATATTGTAAACATATTGAATAATAAAATGTCTGAAGGTTTGAAATATCCTTGAAGTAACTACTTCTGGCCGTTTGGCTGGATCTTTCTTATATTCTGCTGAGACTTTCTAAGATGTTCTCTCTGTTTGCTCTTTTCAAGCCAGACCAGGGGGGGAATTCACTAACTGACGATTTCTGCTGAGATTTCATATTGTCAGCATTCGTCAGTGGTCTGAAATCGTCAGTGACTGGTGATGTATAGTATTCAGTAAGTGACGATTTCTATTGACGATATGAATTCTCTGACGAATGCTGACGATATGCATTGACGAAAATACAGCTATTCGTCAGGCGATATTGCACTAAACTGACGTATACACTGACGAATTTCAGTAAAATCGTCATGTCGAATTCACATACAGAAATCACCCATGGCGAATTAGAAGCCTTGTTACTGGTAATCATTGTT
>JABWIB010011359.1:0-14945 GCA_016617825.1 Platyplectrum ornatum | reverse complement strand
CAGAGAGGAACCACCTGACATCGATGGACCAATGAGAGGGACCGAGAGACAACGCGCCTTATCTTGATTTAAATGTGTATAAATACTGTGTGTTGAGAGCTGTACTTTAGTTGTGTCTGGATTGACATAGCNGGGATAGCGCTGATCCGCTGCTGTGACCAGGATCGTTTCTTTGGGTAANTGCTGTCCTTGCTGAAATAGAGCCTATGGATTTGGATCACAACTGCTGAGTCTGTTTCTTTCTTCTCTTACATCGCCGGGTAAATGGTATCACATCTTCTGCTTATTTAACGGTATGATCATGCTTTGTTTGAGGGTTGCGTACATTCGCTGTGCGCATGGTTTGCGTACTTTCGCAGTGCGCATTGGTTGCGTGTTTACGCTGGGTTCACCGCAATGCGTCCATACGCATTGTGTATAGTATATTCGCATGTTCAGTATAGCTGTTAATTCATTACAATTGTTAGAGTGCATTGTAGGTTTATATTGTGGTTTAAATGGTTATTTGACGTGTTAAGTAAAACTACGGACTTAACACGTTGATGAAATTGCACTTTGTAGATCTGTGCACTGACCTCAATATCCTGTAAGGCGTAGTAAGAAAAACAACAATACTAGGCAATAACCTTAACACAACATGAATTGATTTACATTTAGTAGATACAATAATCATTAGGAAAATATTTTCAGCCCCCCTGCCTACCTGCCAAGGTTTAATGGTTCTTTGTCCTCCACGTCCTTCAATTCCAGTATTGCCGGAGAAGACAATCCGATGCAGAGCATAGGCCACGGCATATACAGCATTATAAATCAAGTACTGTGTTTTAAAGTCAAATTCATCAAACTCATACATATAGCTTCGGAATTTGGTCAGGTTCTCTTTCCCGGTGCACCAGCCAATAGAGTCCTCCAAAACCGAGCTTCTGTTTGGCCAACGACAATGGTGAACGAGCTCCCAGAAATCCTCAACAAAAATGTCCTGGGGAAGGGAGGTGGAAGGACGGATGGAAAGCAGATATTCCTTGAACCCTGGCATGGCCGCCTCATGCAAGGAAAATGCAAGAGTCCCCTTCATTGTATCACTGAACTTTTTCATAACCAGAAGGGGTGAGTTTGACCACCCTTGAGTACCTAGCCAGATATGTTTAGAGTTCTTTCTCTCTAACAGTAACTCTATCAAAGGGTTAATAAGGGGGTCCCTGGCAAACAGAATGACCACCTTCGCCGTGGACTGGGATACTGTATCTGCAATAAAGTTCAGCTTTGTAGCGGAGGTGGCCGGACCAAAACTTTCGTGATAAGCGAGGCACACTCCCAACTTTTGGAGCTCCTCCTTGAGGACCTGCGATCCCACAATCCCATAGTCATCATCGGTGGAAAGTAACCCTACCCACTTCCATCCCATGTACAAAATGAGCTTGGCCAAGGCTTCGGCCTGTTTGTCATCAGTAGAGATTGTGCGATAGAATGATGGATACAGGTGGCGGTTACTCAAAGAGGTGACAGATGAAGTGTAGCTAACCTGCAAGAAAACATAATCATAATAACAGCCTGAAAATAAGACTAAGCAATACATAATAAGTGTAAACACCTAGGGCCGAGTACATACATATGGATTTTTACTTAGCAAGAGAGTTCAAAAACTCAGGAGCATAGACATTCTCGGAAGTAGAAAAACCAGAATGGGAAGGTGAAGAAGAGAATTAAGAGCATAAGCCAGACCGCGCAGTGTATCTTGGCCTAGTTTGCACTGCAAATGCTTAGAATGGATACACACAATCACTTGATTTATAGCCAAACGTAACTCATCCTGAAATACATTATGGGAGGGAGGCAGACATTGGAAGCGGCTAACCNGCTACTGAAAGCTGGTGTTCAGAGGCTGCTTTTTAGAAGGGGTTTTGCCCTCCTATCCGGCTTTTTCAGTCAGTGTGNACANTACATAGCTGGNTTTCCTNTCCNATTGTGTTTGTGCAGCGCTGATTGGCTCACACAGTCAGCTGATTCCAGCACAATACTGCCTCTCTCTCCCTCCTCCCCCTTCTCTCATGTAAACAATCACAGCCAATCACAGCACATAATGATGTGTACTGTAGCAAAAAGCAGGTTTCAATGTGAACTTTTTCACAAAAAAGCTGGCTTTTTCAGCTAATCTGAACGGTCCTTTTTTCACAGCTCCTCCAATTTCCCCAGCTTTACACCCTGGCTCTAAACCCAGCTTTTTCAAGGCTGGTAATGTGAACGGGGTATTACACTGTTCTGGCAAACCTTCATCCACATTATAATGAAGAATTGCAGACGTACGGCATGTTTAGGGTTACTACTCTATTAACACATGCTTTGTGCTTATCAGTGCTGGGACATATTATAACACAGAGCAGTGAAGATTTACAGCATGGTTCACACTACACAATGATTGGGTTAATCTGGATCACCTTACACAATTGTTGGGTTATCTGGTTAACACTTTTGTTGGGTTAATCAGTCGATAATGAACTTATTGTCCCAATGCTGGATTGATTTGCTCAAGTAGAGTGTACATTGGTCACAATTTTACCAGCTAATGCACCATTTATCAGAAGCAGAGGGATGAGCACCCCTAATTCTTACCCTAACCCTCCCTTTCCACCACCCTAACCATCCTCACAGCCTAACCCTCCATTCCCTTCAGCTTAACCCTAAACTTACTCTTCCCTAACCCTGCCTATCCCTAACCTTCCCTTGCATTGCCGGTAACAGTCGCAGTGGTTTTCATTATGAATGACCATAGTATGAAAATTACGTGAATACTATGTCTAAATCGATACAGTCGACATTATGTCTGGGAGTTTCACTCTGGATCGGGTATCTATTTCAATAAGAATGGCGTCATCACCAGGTCAACTGGTGTCATCAGGGCCGCTATCAGGGGGGGGCAGCTGGTCTTACAGTCCCGGGTCCGGCCGTCCCCCTCCAAAACCCAGCAGTGGCCCGATGCCCAGCCTGCTTGAACTCACTGAGGACGTCAGTACAGAGTGCGGGCCACTGCCTCCTAAAGGCTCGACAGCCTCCTGCATCACAATGTCACGACATTCTAGCGTCATGTGGGGGGCCTGCCCGCCCGGGACTTTGTGAGTCCCGGGCCCGGGTGATCCTGGCGGTGGCCCTGGGTGTCATTAGTAGGTAAGATTATTTCTGTCTTTTTGGAACTGGCTGGCATAAATACCATAGCAAAGTCTTGATCTAGCCCATTATAACTCTTACCAGAGATAGGAAGGATGAGGAGTGTTACAAAGTAATAAACATGGAAACTATATGATGAATAAACTCCAAAATGAAACATAAATCTTTACCATGGGGAACCGATAAGGTCCCACTAGAGTCGCCATTGCCATGGAAGTCGATGATACAGCATCTCCGATGATTGCCAGAGGAACCTTTGGCTGACACTGGTAGTTTGGAATTATGTTGTTCTCTCCCGTAATAAACCAAACTGTGCCCCAGAGGGCGTGAGCGGTGGAAAAACATGTGTTAAAAATCTTGTACCCAAGCGATATATTGGGAAGAAGAGACTCCGAGTTGTTTATCTCCTTTATGGTATATATCATAGACTGAAGCCAGCTGTAGCTCATTGTGCTGAACCTATGGAAGAACAATTCCAGGGACGTTGTTATTTGAGTAGAGGTTACAGAAGACTCTAAATGACTGAGAATATATATATATATATATATATATATATATATATATATATATATATATATTAACATTGTGAATTATAATCCATTCAGGCATTTCTAGATGATGAACGTTGTTATTTGTTCTAATGAACTTCAGGTGACAGTAGGTCTGAACTATGATATCCATAGTCTCCGTCATGGTGCTGATAACTGATGCAGTAAATATCATTGCATGTGCATTGTTAATATCGCTTTTGGGCATGAAGTCACCACACATAAGTGTCATGCCATGACAGCTGGAGTTTGGTTCCCAGGAACCAGGGTACTATGTGAAGGTAACAAGAACAAGAGCGAGATTGTGGACCAATAGGGGATATTAGTCCATACGAGGGTGCCCCTGCTACAAGCTACGAGTTCCTCAGGGGCGGGGACTCTCCTACCTATTATTTGAGTTTAGATTTATGAAGTAAGTGTGTATGAACACATGATTGTGTATGCGTACAACAAAGACGTACATCACTCTGCATCAAAGAGCAGCAACATGTAGATGACCATGAAGAGAGAGGTGATGCACAAAGGCACATAAATATATAGAGTAATATCAATATATCAAAATCAATATTCACCCAGCCAAGACATCAGGGGGCTGGTCCAGAGTTGCGCTTGCACCTTTTTTTAGGTGCAAGTGTAGTCCTGAGCACAACCATTTTTCAATGTAAGGGGTGCATATGAATTTTAATGTTACTGCATGCAGAAAAAATGCTTAGTTTAATGTTTATTTTATAATTAGAGTTGGATTAGGAAACTTCATATCTCAACGTATTCATAGTTCATACTTGCCACCCCCGCAGTTCAATGTCTGGTTTTGCACAGGTGTACACCTATTGAACCTATTTTGCCCTTACTCCCAAACTCTGGGTCAACCCCTATATCACTAAGCCCCACAATTCTTACCATTTACTATAAATGACTTACAGTCACAGTCATTGTGTAAGACAGGGCAACATCATATGTAGAGAGTAGAGCAGTGTTCAGACTTGGGAAACGTGCAAGGAGGACACTTACGAGTCACAGGTGATGGGTTGGATCCTGTCTGTGAACGCATAGTTCTGTGCTATGAATCCTGTGTGCACAGGAAAGAATCCGCCCATGATAATATCCCCATCCTGGAAATAGCCCTTCACATGGGGGTTCTGCAGGGAGCAAGGCAATGAGTGAGCCAGGGACACATGTAAGGACACAATGGAGAGACAGATGGACATCCCCAGGATCATGCTGAAAAATAAAAGGACAAACAGTTCAGATACTTTAACCGATTATTATCCAGGACCAGGTATAAGTGGAAATCAGGTGGAAAGTTACACCATATTGAATTTCATTTTGCTTAATGCACACAGATACTGAGCAGCGTTACTCTTACACTGGCATTACCACCTCTAATACTGTTACATTTACTGTTACCTGCAGTTCATCATGGTATGACCCAGGTGTAACTTTCCACTTGTTTTCCTCTTATTTTTAAACTTTAGATCTAGTGGATATAATTATTGTTTTTGATGTGATTGGATAAATGTTTGGAGGAATCAGGAAGCTCTATTCATATATTCATGCATTCCCATTGTTGCCAATCACACACACGACTGTACAGCAATCAGGCAGCCTCACGTATTCATAGACCCGAAACTTAAGATAAACATTAAAGGTACTCCAATATTTTGCATGGACCAAGAGTGAACACGAACCCGAGAACCCAATCCCTCAGTCTATGGTGTCATAACTCTTGGATGGATCAGAATGTGTTCTGGTTGCCTTCATTAGTAGCACCAGCCAGTGGTTTAAGTTATCCAACAACAGAGGTCACAACCGGAGTCCAGTGTAACCCTCATATCACAAGGACCACAGCTGGCAAATATGAACATGGCCATGAGGTGGCATATGTTATATTTGCAAATGTGTGACATCTCCCCCTCTCCCCTCCTGCAGTTCAACATGGTTTGATCAAGTTTGGCAATATCCTTATTGTCATCTCTGGATATGGTACAATGTTCATTTATTATTATAATTATGTCGTAACTCAAGAAATGAACAAGCCGAGATAAATCCCGACAGAAACTCTTGCAATGTTTGGAAAAAATCCAAATAAATAATACTTCTTTTAGGAGGGACCTTAATGAATCTGGATCTGTACACAAGAGAATTGTCAGCCTCGTAATAGTAACAACACAAATACATAAAGATACAAGTGTAGGACTTCCCCGCTGCTCACACACTGATCACTGACAATGCACAGTAGCTCTGTGTTACATAACTATTAATTTAAACGAAATAACTTCAATGAAATGAAATATAGATCTTTAGCAAGACTACTGCAAGGTGAAAGGTCTCATATAGTGGAGTCTTACTGAATGAAAGCACAGCACAGGCAGGTAGACTTTGTATTCTTAAGGAACCATTTGGGTCTGAACTGAGATTATTTAGGGTAAAATGCCCTTGGTCGTTCCCTTCCACCCATCATAACGACCCCCATATTCCAGCAGGGATAGCCCTAGCTTCTGCGAGAAGGTGCATGTGAGAGTTTTTATAACATAGGAGGTTCATCTCAGTCTGGATAGACCCTGCACATATGAAAAGCGGTGGACACCATTAGAGACACCGTTATGTGAACAAAAATGCAGCTATTACACTATTCTCATTTCACGTTTAAAGAAAGTATTCCAGTCTTCCAAAGGTATACAACGCTTACAATCCTGAACAGAATATTGGACATGGTTTGTGTCGAGCATCATTAGAATAATTTTAACCCACGCTACCTCCAGAGTTGCCTCAGGATGACTCGGGGTAATTTATGATTTCTTACAATGTGCAATACAAATTTGTCAAAACATTTTTTTAGTAGATTAAAATTGGAAAATAACGATGGAAAATAATGATATTCCATCAAACTTTCCAAAACCACTTCACTGAAAGACTAGAACCGGGATAATCCAGAAGATAGGAACATGAAGTGAGCAGAGTATTTTAAGAGATGAATGTTGGATATAAATTTAGGAGATTGTGGTGTCGGGAACCTGAGGATAAGACGCGCTGAAAGTTATTAGAAAGGATAGAAAAGAAAATGTAGACTGGATAATGAATTATATAATAAAGTTATTGGGATATAATCAGAACAGAGATACATAAAGGGGAAGACCATCAGAGATAAATGGATATGCACAATGAATAAAATAACGAGGGTGGATTAGAAATAGAGGGCTTGAGCCAAAGATTTGATTGGTGTGAGCTTCTGGATTTCAATCCACAGATATAGATAGATAGTAAATCATTGGAGAGCACTAAAAGTCGGCATCAGTAGACATTGAGAGGAAACGTCTATGCTATACATAAGAGGGAAGGACTACGCGCTGTAGGTATAGGATGGAATTAATCGTGATTGGAAAACATGTACGTTTGCACAAGTCATGGCCAAATAAGAATACAATGGGGGGGGGGGTAGATTTTATGTATATGACTAAAAGGAAGAAGACGAACAATATATGGCAATAAGAAAATGGAGAAGAAGGTTAAAAGAGGACCACAAGCAACCAATGGATGTATACAAGACATAGTGATGTTCATAAAATGGGATCCAAATAATATACAGGGAACCAGTGATATCACAAACATCATCCAGGTTATGGGATTGTGAGAGTTGTGAGGTGACACATCAAAGGTTACACAAATGAAATAATTAACTAGTGTACATCAGAGGTGGTGGAGCAATACAGCAGAGCAGTGGAAGCAGCTTGAGATAAATATAAGAGTATTATGAGTGTCACACACAATAGAGAATAACATGATGTCACTATAGATATAATACACAACTGGAGACTGGATGGACCATGTGACTCTTATCTGCCATCACTTTCTATGTTTCTATATTACAGAGGGAGCAGACTGTGGTGTCACATTATTATACTACAGGATGAGCAGACTGGATGGGCCATGTGACTCTTANCTGCCATCACTTTCTATGTGTCTATGTTACATCTATCAAGGTTACCAATACTAAGGGATATAAAGGTATTTTCATCATCTAAAAGAAACATTATGTATGAAGATCATTTTGTTTCAATATACATATCACTGATGTGCATGACTATCACAAAGTCATATATATATCACAAAGTCACATATATATATATTAAAGGAACAAGAACCAGAAAGAATAAGTATTAGAGAGAGGTAGGAGGATGGTCAATCAATCAATGGAAAAGGTTTTTGTATATTGTTAGCCACTACTTATTAAAGACTTTTGGTATATATATATATATATATATATATATATATATATATAATTGTATAGATTATCAGGACATGTGGTGCAAGGTGTAAGAATATATTAGAGAGAGAGAGATACAGGAATAATTACAATATGCATGTCTAGCTCCTCTTACCTTTCGGGTTAGATGTGTGAGTGACAGTATGTGTCCAGTGGACTGTCACCCTCCATCCTATTGCCCTGTATTAGGGTAGCTCTTATACATGTTCCTGTTATTCTGTGATTGGATACTGAGATCTCTGAGGGTTTCTACAATTTTTAATGGCAATCATCTTCCAGGCTAATTATGATATTACTCAGAGGAAGATGATTACGCTGAAATATAATTGTTCCACATGGTTCACTACTCTCCTGATATACATACAGATGTGTTTTCTTAGTTTAAATACACCTAAACCCACATGTTATGTCGTCAATGAGCAAAATAATTCAGGTCTATGGTTCATCATACAGAACAGACTGTCCCTAATATCCACTTTCTGATTATTAAGATGCTGATTTTTGTAGGCGCATATCCACATTTCAAATAACCCAGACCAGATAACCGGTAAAGAATTATATGACATATATATTATATGTAACATGCTAGTAGTAAGGGGTGTGCTGGACATTACAAGTCCAGCTCATACAGATTTTAGCTCACAACTTTCANTTTTAGAGGTCTTGAGGTGGAATAACCAGAGGCAAACAAAGGGGGAGGGGGGTTTCTGNTNGTTCAGAAACCCCCCTCAATGTTGCTTGATTATATGCGGGTTATATTAAGTATTAGGAACTAGCNCACTGTATAAGTAAATTAGAGGTGTGAGAGTATTATATGTTCCTTCACAGAATACGAATATACCCAATATGTACTTTATGTAGTGTGTCTCCTGCAGACATCTATATCATGGGGCTGGGGATGGTNTACTATATAAAGTACATATTTAGTATAAAGAGGGTAAGNGTNTATCACATATTATAATATATGGCCAAATATACACCTGACACCTAATATACCCAGTATATACTTTATATAGCATCATCTCCACATCACCATACATGCTTTAGAAAACTCCCATCCAAAACCCTGCGTTTGCCCCTGATAAGGCACACAATATTAGGTACCTGTTTTTCATATTTTGGTAATCAGTGTAATCCTCCTAGTGATATACAACAGGGAGACACATTTTTAAGATCCAGGAAAGAGCGACAACATGTTTTCATTTAGAATGTAATACTGCGCACTTCTTATGGGTGGCCTACATTGCACTCACAAACTTGCTATTATCCAATTAATATTATCCAATTAATATTACCCAATTAATATTATCCAATATAAATATGTCTATCCCGCTCTCTGCCCGGCAAATGTTGGGAGGTATAAGAAAGCACATCCAACATACTTACTTTTATGACCTATCATTATTTACTCGTGATCGGTTATTTATACCTTTATTGCGTACAATCACCGTCGATTGGCCTACATTAGTATTAATGGTCCAATTAGGTTATTGTCCAATACAACTGTAACCGTTCCATTCTCTGGAATATTAGCAGTGAATAAACATACATAAACACATTGATTTGAAATTTTATTTTGTTATATTACAAACATGGGGGTATATTTACTAAGTGGTGAGATTGGAGTGAGATTGAAAAGTGGGGATGTTGCCTATGGCAACCAATCAGATTCGAGTTCACATTCTCCAGAGTGTAAAATGAAACTGAGCGCTTGAATCTGATTGGTTGCTATGGGCAACATCCCCACTTTTCACTCTCACTCTAATCTCACCGCTTAGTAAATACACCCCATGGTGTACTCCGCAATATGTATAATATATCCCATTTCATGACTTTATTTTCCATGGTCATTTTAATCTCTATTCTTACATTATTTACCTTCATTAATATCTATGTTTGAATGTATGACATATAGGACACTGGTTTTTGACGGTTGCCTTTGCCCAACATGTTCTCACGCACATTAAGATCAGGTCTTAACAATATAATATAACACTTGGGGAAGAAGAAACAACTCATGATACCAGCGCTAGAAGCAATTATTCCGAAAACCTCCGTGGCCACCATGAACTTTCCCTGAGTGCTGAGATAGGCAGGAACGAACGAGATCCAGACACTCAAAAAGGTCAACATGGAGAACGTGATCCACTTGGCCTCATTAAAACTGTCCGGCAAGTTCCTGGCCAAAAAGGCTACCATGAAACTAACGCAGGCAAGAAATGCCATGTATCCCAGCATGCTCCAGAGCAGGGTGTCCGAGCATTCATTGCACTGAAAGATAATGATCCCAGGTGTTATTTTAATGTTCTTCTCCGGGAACGGAGGACAGAGGAGAATCCAGGACATGCAAATAACAAGTTGGATTGAGGTACAGCTTGACACAATGAAAGCAGGAACTTTGGGTCCCAGCCATTTTCTCATGTTGCTCCCTGGCTTGGTCGCCCGAAAAGCTATGACCACCATCAGAGTTTTAGCAAAGATGCAGGAAACACAGAGGACAAAAATGACTCCGAAAGCTCCTTGACGGAAGAGACAGGTGAATGCCTGAGGTTTTCCGATGAATAGTAGAGAGCAGAGGAAACTTAGGCTCAAAGAGGTGAGGAGGAGATAGGTGAGGTCGCTGTTATTAGCTTTGACAATGGCTGTGTCTTTATACTTCACAAACACACACAAGATACTGATGGTGGTAAAGGAACACACGATGGTGGTAGATGTCAACGTTATACCGAGTGGGTCCAAGAAGGATAAGAACTCTACAGCCTTGGGAACACACTGCGTATTCATTTCATTGGGCCAGGTTTCAGGTGAACACGGAACACAGTTACTGGAATCTGCAAGACAAGATTTATGGGATTTGTTTAGGGTTAAACTATTTTAGAGTTAAATACAATTCCATGTTGGTTCCACAAGATATATTTATACAAGTGTCATGTATACAAGTATCATGTATTCTGCTTGGTTGTGGCTTCCACTGACAATTTTTCAACAGGGCTGTTGCAGACAAAAGAATCACAAACAAGAGCAGCGCTGACAGAGGGCTCCATTCACACAGCGCCAACAGGTAAGTATTTATAATTCTTCCCCTAACCCTTCTCTTACACTACCCACTCCTCCTTTCCTTACAGCAAGTTGTGGCATCAAAAAGGGGCGGGACTTGGGTGGAGAGGGGGTGGAGTTAGGTGTGCCAGGGGCAGAGTCGGGCGGGTCTGGGGCGAGGCTTAAGTGTCCCGCAGCCCTGACCTTAAAAGTTGGGAGGCATGTTGTCTGTAGTCTAAAATCTTTTTCAAATATTCATTTCCAATGTACTTCAGCAGCATTAAAATATGAAGATGAATAGGGGGAGGTACAGCTCAGAAGGGTAACAACTAGAAGTGACTAGGGCCTAAATTTACTAAGCAGAGAGATTGCAGGGAGATTGGAAAGTGGGGATGTTGCCCATAGCGACCAATCAGATTCAAGCTCTCATTTTCATTCTCAGTTTCATTTTACACACTGGAGAATGTCAGCTCAAATCTGATTGGTTGCTATGGGCAACATCCCCACTTTTAAATCTCACTGCATAGTAAATTTAGGCCTTAGGTGTACATCATGGAAAGCCTCTGGATTATAAGAATAGGATACTGTCATATATATGAAATATATTAATTATGCTTGAAAGTTGTATACGTGTTTTAAAGATACTTAAACAAGTGATTTTACAAAGTATTTGACTTGTTTACGCTATAGATTAATCACGGAGTGCACCATAAAGCAATCATATTGATTAAACCTAGACGTATGCATTAAAGTCATGCCTTGTTGGGTTTAGATAAGTTGTCTATCAGCTGGTAGCACTTCTGATAATTGGTAACACGTATTTATAGCTGGTGCGGCTCGTATGTATTTTTGAACTAAAAACATTTCTATAAAATCAAGAGCAGGGCTGGAAGTGGGGGGGTATACGGGGGTATGCCATACCTGCACTTCTCCCACTTCTGAATGTCCATACCACCACTTCTAAATTTCCACTTCGACCACTGATCAAGAGTCAACTGACATATGAGAAGATATAAAATGGGAGTTTGACTATTCCGTTCCTATATACCTGTTGAGTTTGAGATTTCGCCATCTGAACATGGAATGCAGTCAAAGCAGCAGATGGGTTGACCCTTCTGGGCAGCCTTCCGAAATCCAGGAGGACAGCTCTCACTGCACACCGACCGGGGGATCTGGAGACACACAGCAGAGTCAGGGTAGAGTGATCAGCAATGATCTACCAGGTTCTATTGAGGTTCTACTGAGTCGTTCTCCTTGTTTTGCTGTTAGCTTCTTCTCATCTGAAAGACTTCATACCTCCTGATCTCCGGTGATCCACCGCACGGCGCTGATGTCGATGTTCAACTCATTCTCTTGGGACTCATGTATTTTGAAGCGACCAACCTTCACAAACGTGGTGGTACCATCTGAGTTCTTCTGCCAGTTCAGAAGATCATAGGTGGTTGGTGGATTCCCATTAGAATCAAAGAACATCTCTTCTCCCATCTGGTTCTTGAAATAGACAGTCTTCAGGTGGTGATAGAGCTACGGTATATGTAAATAAGCTTTTTTATGGTTGAAGCAAAAAATGCAGATGCCATATGCATCACTGAAGGTGATAACTGGAAGGGGTCTGAATTTTGGCTAAATTAGATAAATCTGCGGGGCTCTGCACTGGCATTACTTAGATAAACTATTAGTTAGTAAGTCTAAATTGTATGCGTATACCCTAATATATGATACTGATATTATTTACAATAATGCACTAGCACCTACTACCGTGTTTCCCCGATAATAAGCCTTAATAACACTGTCTTATTTTTTTTTTTGGTCCAAAAAACACCATAGGGCTTATTTTTGGGGTAGGTCTTATTTTAGTTAACATTTACAGAGATTTATATAAACAGTCCTGCTTTTATCCCCATCATGCTGAATGTTCTTGCATAATAACTCTCATACACACACACACACACACATACATATTTTTTTAATATTTTTGTCCAATTCTGGTTTACCAATTCTGGTCTGGTTTACAAATTGAAAGAGCTTAACCCAGGCCTTACTGTACAATTTAAATCCCTCCTGCCTTGAGTCCTTGCAGTGTGTCATTTATTTATTCTGATATTCAGTGGTCAGTAATAAAGTCCGCACAATAAGAGATTTTGTGTGAGGTGGCTGTAAACCTGATCCAAGGGTGGGAGGGATAAACCAAGAGAGACAGGGATAGGAATGAGGACTAAGGTAAGGGGGCTGAGGTAACCGATTTTGCATGGATCTGATTTAAAAGTAGTCTATGAAGGGAAGGGAAGCCAGGATTCTGGATGTTCAGAACTCTGTATGAGAGGAGCGAGTGATAGTGGAGCTCACTCCATACTTCCATTTAGACTTTTGAACCTACACACAGAGATCTGGACGCAGTCCAATGATATAATTGTAGTACATTTCACCTTGGAAAGTATGTGAGATATCTAGTGAACTTCAAATAATGTTTAACACGGTGGTTCCTGAACTGTGTGTCTAGGCTCCCTGGGGTTCCGCAATGNTCTCATTGGGGTGTTNTGGAATTATTTTGTCTTAGGGGCCTTGAAAACTTATGGAACCACCGGTTTAACAAAATGACCTTGTCACTTATTCCTAATACCCACAACTAATGGAGGGACTTACCTGCCATGGCTGAATGTTGGAGATGTCTACACATCTTTCGAGTGTGGATGTCAGCTGATTACGTGCACAGGAAAATATTAGGCTATGCAAGGCATAAGCCACAGCATACACTGCATTGTATAATAAATGCTGTATTCTTAAGTCCAAGGAGGTATCCTCATAATTTTTGTTGTTGAATCCTTTAAGTTTCTCCTCGCCTGTGCACCACACAGTATCGTTCCCACCATCAGTATTATTATCCGGCCAGTGGCAACCAACAGCTGCCTCCCAAAAGGTCTGAATGAAAATGTCTTGAGGGAGCGAGGTGGATGGATGAACACCCTTGAGGAATGCCATCAACTCCGGCATAGGCACGTCATATAATGAAAATCCAATTGTTCCCATCAACTGATGACTGTACCTTGGGATGGAGAGCATNGGAGAAGTTGACCAACCATTGCTGGCCAGCCACACCCGTTTCTTGCCCGTTTTCTGTAAAATCAACTCCATCAATGGGTTAATGTGTGGATCCCTAGAGAACAGTATGACAACCTTTGCTGAGGACTGTATGATAACGTTTGCNATGGACTGGAGTTTGTTCAAGGCAGTCCCTAGACCAAANGTCTCATGGTACGCAATGCAAACTCCAATCTTCTGCAGTTCTTCNTTGAGGATCTGCGATCCAAGAATCCCGTAGTCGCTGTCAAGAGAGAGGAGTCCCACCCACTTCCAACCCATGTAGGACACAAGCTTGACCAAGGCCTGGGACTGTTTATCATCGCTGGGTGAGGTGCGGAAGAACGACGGGTACAAGAGTCGATTACTCAGCGAGATCACAGAGGCTGCAAAGCTGACCTACAATGTTAGTAATTGGAGTGAGTAACCAATAAATCATTAATAAATTGTGATAAATGGAGAATATATAATAAAGAAAACACAATATAAAAAGAAAACATCGATAGGACCAAACCCAGACCTCTGCATGACACCGAATTNCACAAATTGATTGTGAAAGTCAGGTGTATTTCTGGCACTTGATATGGGAGATCCATACTATAGAGCAGCCTATTTTCTTCAGTCACTTACCGTATATACTTGAGTATAAGCCGAATTTTTCAGCACATTTTTTTATGCTGAAAGTGCCCCCTCTTGGCTTTTACTCGAGTCTAAAAAATAACAATTTTATTTTTTTTCTTTTTGGTGTCATGATATAGGGATGTGCTGACACTGACACTGGCAGGCAGCATGACACTCATACACCACACTGACCCACAGAGCTGGCACAGGCATGATAGTGTGCTGTATAGGTTACA